>JABFPB010003670.1:0-16529 GCA_022817645.1 Ceratoteleas bidentatus
CTCGTTCCTTGTAACACTCGGCTTCGCCTCGTGCTACAATACACTCGTCGGGAATCGCCTATTTCCCGCCCTAGTTGAGTAATATACTATTTTTCATTGCAATTATTTTTAAACCAACTGTTTCTGAGATTCCAGAGATCTGACTGTTGTAATTTGGGTTAATTAATAAACAAAAGAAAGCAATATTTACGATTTTATTACGAATATACATTTCTTTTGGTCATTTTTATCAATATGTATCACATTAAACTGCGAGCAATGCCGGGTTGGCATATACAGAGGTATCTAATTTTTGTAATAATTTCTCCGTGTAGGAGATGTCAACAATAAAGCCTTGTTTACATATAGGTCTCGTGGCTCAGTGATAGGGCATTCTCTTGGAACTTTGGAAGCTAGAGTTCAATTCCGAGTGATATGTTTTTTAAGAGAGTAAACGTTTCCAAACAACATTATACAGCCAGAAATTAGTCGGTTTCCAGTACGTTTATAGAACGTTTGAAACGTTCAAAAAACCTGTAAACAACATTTAGCTAAACGTTCGCCAAACGTTTATTGAACTTTCGATTCCATTGGGAAACCATCAACAACAATTTGAGGAAGCTCTTATTGTTAATTATTTAAACTATGTCGTAAAGCTTTGCAAAATTTGAAGAATATTAATAGTTTATGACTTAAGATAGTTGCTGTCAAAGTTGCATAAAAATATATAGAAAGTATAGAAATATCACTTCTAACTGTAATATTTTGCTTAATAACTTGCTAATTTAGTACTGAGTTTTGATTGAAAACTTTAATATTTAACATAAAAAATATATGCATAAAATACTTAAAAATAAAGTATTATTTAAATAATAAGTGCATATTTTACTTGGCACCCTATATACCCGGGCCCTTCACAGTAGAACTACTGTAATAAACTTAGTCTCGAATGTATAAATCATTATATTTTATCTTCTCAAATTAAAATGAAATTAATTAGCTCAGCAATATTCCTAATTAATTCTGATTAAGTGATTCATTCATTGATCATTATATGTACAAACTACCCTTTACAAAATAAAATTAAGAATTAATTAATTTAAAATAACATTAAGAACTAATTGATTTACTAATTGTAAATTAGTAAATTATTGAACTAAATTAAACAATTTTAGTTCAATATTATAAATTTAGTACAATACCATAGATATTTCAACTTTGCCAAATGATTCGAACACAATTAAATAAATTTGGAACCAGAAAAAGCATCAAATTTGTATCTTGAACAGAAATGTCTATTGCAATTCCCTATTCTTAAACACTGTCCGATCGGTACTAAATTTTGGGCACATACCATACGGGTTATTAACCCGTATGGTATTCTTTTTTAGTTGGCCAGTAGGAAAATTAAACGCGACCTTTTTTGGACCATTTACTGACCAGAAAAGTGTATTTAAGTATTTTGAATCACATAATGAAAGATCTGGAGAAAAGCTGATTTTTGTTATTGTGGAATTTATTCATTTTATTTTAGACTAATAACAGATAACTTTTCGTTTATTTAACAATCGTTCAAACAAAACTTAAATAAGATAGAGCAACAATATCGCCTTTAAAGATCGGATTGTAAGCACTGTGAGAATTGTGTATTTGTATTAGCATTTATAATTAAAAAACTATAGCGGGTGCCGCACATCATTGTGGTGTCTATAAATGATAAGCGGACGAAAGTGGTTAAAAGCTACAGAAACCAATAGACTTTATTACAATATATGAATACATACATATACATACATCTGTGGCTTCCGGTAATAACCGGGTAAATGTACTTTTAAAGATTTCAAGAAGGTCGTCGCTCGAGTTTTTTATTTAGATTCAATAGGTATTACACATACAATTGTTATTTCAAAATTACAAGTGATGACTGATAAAAAATTATTTTGGACCTTTCAATAGTACATTACACCACTAGGGAGGGAATTCGAAATTCCTTCCCTATTTATATCATACGAATATATCAAATGAATAGATCATATGAAACTTGGTTTTAAGTTATCTATCCCCAAATATCTCTCCCATTCTTATAAAATCATTTTGTAAATCTAAACCATAAAAAATATTTTTGGGAAATTGGAGTCATTTACCCCAAAAATGACATCTTTGTAGGGTAACCAGAGGCAATAACAATGAGTGTATATATGTATTTTTAAATCCTCAAAATGTTTAATATTGTTGTAAAATATAATTGTATAATAGCCGTGATTTGTTGTTTTGAAGATAATAACCGATTTCCTTTTATATATACTTTTTCCTTTATTTAAGCGCTTTTATGTAAATTTATAAGGATGGCAATCTATTTAATATAATTGAAAACTTACAAAACTGTAATTAATTAGGACATGTCCTTTACTTAACTGGTCAATAATTGGGACATTTGCCTTATTGGTACCAAGGCTTTAGGTAAGGTGACTCGTTTTTTACTGGGAATTCACATAATTCTTTTTTAATACTATTTTTATTTTTCTGAATATCTTTCATTATCGATATTCAATTAAAAAACATCAACAAATTTAATTCAGAAAAATTTCAACTTGAAATATAAAATATTATAATCTAAATAATTATAAGACTTAAAGTGCCTAGTACACCTTTTTCTGTATTTTTGATAATACTTAAATATAAGTTGGTTTCAAAAAATCTCTTTGTCCTTTTCATAAGTAAAAGGATACTTTTAAAATGAAATTTAATAAAAATACAGCCAGAAAACTTTAAATATGGCAACATTAGAACATATGCTATAAATGTTAGTTATTTGGTTTCAGTGTCATAATATATAATTAATTTCCTTTGGTATGATACAATGATTTGTATCATACCAAAGGAAATTAATTATATATTATGACAAAAAACAATTACTACTTTAATGTAATATAGGATAAAGTACAAATCGGATAAAGGAAACTTAGAATTTCACTATTATATAACTGTATATCTTAAACTCGTTTTTTCTCATAAAAACAAGTTTCATTTCTAAACAAAACATAATTAATTTTTCATTAAACATTATTTTTAGTTTTAGTTCATCTATACTGCCTTGAGGAAAAACCAGTTAAGTCACTTTTTTGTAATTTTGAGATATTTGCGTTTAATGTTTCAAAAGTAAACATTTGCATTTCTATATAAATCGTCTTTATTTGTATTGGATGTCATTTCTAATCCAAAATGAAGTTAAAACATCATGTTTAAATTACAAAAATTGAATGTAATTTTTCCTATGTATTTTGAATGGGCAACTGGTTATTTTTCAAAATGTTGCACTTAACTGGTTTTTCCTCCTAATTGACATATGACTGGTTATGTTTTGTTGAATTTAAGCCAAATGTACATCAGATAACAACTTTTCTACATTCCCAAATGAAAATGTACATAAAAAGATATCAATTTCCACTATCAAGCAAATTTGTCAAAACATGTCACTTAACTGGTTTTCCTCAAAACCACAGATATATTACAATTATAAATCATTATAAATTTGTAGCAATATTGAGGAAACAGTAATACAAACTGCTTTAGTTACAGTTGACGCATGATGTGTCACCTTTTGTGCCAGCAAGAATTTGTCATACACTTTCTCAACTGCTATTAATATTGTTTGTTAAGCTTATGTATACTACTCTAATAAATAATATGTTGTTTATACATACAACATAAATTCTGCCATATCTTGTGTTCAGAAAAGCTATGGAGGCTTTATACTAACATATGTATGTAGCTAAAGTTCATGGATATTTTGGTATATATTTGTACACTAATACAATATTCATTATTTGTTTCGTCAACAACACTTTTTCAGTTGAAATAAGAATAAACCATTGTTTCTATAACATTTCCAGTTTTAAATAAAAAGACATTCCTAACAGTTTTGGGTAACGTTATATTAAAAAAAGAAAAAAGAAGTTTCTTCTCTGAAGAAACCTTTTCAATGTATTCTGGGCTCTTGTTTCAAGTGTCTCAAAACCCAATAAAAAACAGTTCCAAACATCTTTACACACCAATGCACTTTAGCCATAAAAACCTGATCATTTATAAATGCTTCCTTTGTCCTCATTGTAACAAAAATGCAAACCTATTTTCCCTCATATTCAATTCTTATAACATAAATAATTAATCTATAAAACTTCGCACAGATTGTTCTTTACCAGAAAATACAGTTCCATCGCCATTACAATATACACTATCTGTTGCCCCTCCTAAAAAATATATTATTTCTAATTCAATCTTATTAAAATTCTCATTTAAACTAATCTGATCAAATCAGAAATTTGTCCATGCTAATCACCCGTTAACAATCATTGAACTATACAGAAAAATTATTTTAGGAAATGGGTAATTATAGTCCAATTGTAATCCATTCTGGAATTTCCTATTAAAAGCAATAAGATTTTCATTAATAATTCCTATTGGTCAGTTGTCATTTCTTTATTTGATTAACAGTTGCAGCTGTTAATCAAATAAAGAAATAAACGATTCTTTTCCAAATGATTAATCACATTAAATAAAATTTAGTAGATAAATAACACGGAGAAAGTTATGATTAAATCCTATTATATTAGTTAACTGTATCGACTGAGTGATTTTAACAAGGCTAAAGATGATCATCATCTTGACAGCAGATGTGCTCAAAATGCACAGTCTAAACAAATCAGCTTCCAAGTTCCAAATGAAAAGTGACAATTCCTTGAATGAAACGTTGCTGCCGAAAACTCAGCATCGAGAACATGCAGCCTCGAGTCTAATTAAATACAATAAACACTTTTGACAATGCATGTGAATTAAATCAACAAACTTGTCAAGTGATCTCAATACATCATTAAACATGCAAATGTGTTTTGCACGAAAAAACGTCGACGGCGTGATCGGAATAAAAAGCAACGGTGAAGCGGTCACGTCGAATTGCTGCGAAAAGAAACCGGTACAACGCAAGTGATCTGACAACACGAAAGGATCTGGCGACATTGTTGCACTCAAGAGCATTCGAAATTCGAAAGATGTATAAATAGAATTAAATCCTGTTTAATGAAGTGCCCGAAAAAAATGTTTTTCCTCTAAATTCACAAATAGCTTAAATAAAATCATTCTAAAATTCAAACGCCTCCGACTTTTGATTTAGCTATCTGATTTTCGAATCGCAAATTTAACATTCGCTTGATATTAATAATCCTTACTCCTATATATTCCAGCTGTGCTAAAAAAACATTTCTTGCTTCAATTTAAATTGCTTTTTAAACGCTTTTTTAAAATCTGTGATATTAAATTATTTTAATTTTTTGGGATGTACAAAGGTAGATTTCTCGATGTTGATTTGTCGAAGTGTTGTTCGATGAGGGGGTGGAAAAAGGTTGTGTTCGGGTGAGCGTTCACCTGATTTTGCCGCCGCAGTATTGACAGGCCGGGCCCTGCCATCCCTCGTGGCAGACGCAGCTGCCGTTGAGGCAAGCCCCGTTGACGCAACTGTCGAAGTCGCAACTCGGCTCCGCGACGGCGGCCGTGTACGCGTTCGCCGCGGCGCAGCATAGCAGCAGCGCAGCGAGCAGCGGCAGCAACGCCGGACCGCGGCCGTACACTTTCCGCCGGTACTTGGACTTATACAGGAACAAAAACATCTGCACGACTTCTGCCATTTTGGTAGGCTTCCATGTCAGAGACAATGGCCGACAGCGACGCAACACCGGACTGTCGCGAAGCGAGCGTCTGAGCTGGCGAGAGTGCAGTGCCGCCGAGTGGCGAGTGCCAGTCCGCCCGACGGCCGCCGAGCAAGCGCCGAGCGCGAACCGAGCGCGCTAAACGGCCGAGGGCGCTGCGCGCGAGCCGCTTTTTGAAAACGCAGCAATTTTACGCATTCGCGGACGAATTCGTGAAATTCACAGGTCCCGCTACAACCTGATGGTTTTAGCCAAGTTTTTATTATGTTTAATGCGCCCATAGAAGGCGAAATTTTTTTGGCGATTAATTGGACCTTTTAAATGAATTGCCTTTTAAAATAAAAAAAAATAAAATAAAAATTGCAATCCGTTTCAACAAACCGAAAATAAACCTATCCCAATTACGATAAAAATCACAGCCATCAGAATTCAGTCCCGAATTAGAAACCTCAGCAGACAATAAAGCTGTCGAGAAATGAGATGTGGATCAACCCGAACAGGACATTTAATTACAGAACGCAGTATCGCAAAAAAGAAAGAAAAACCGCCCGGTCTCTATTCAATGTGATAACCACGATTATGTAACTCTGCCAAATAGCCTCGTGGGGCGCTGCGATCGGCCGGCCGTTCGATCGATTAACTCGCCAGTCACTGAAATTAACTGTAGATTATCCTCGAGCGATCGCGCGGTCGACGATTCGCGCGACGATTGGATTTCACTGGGTCCGATTGGTTTCCATTTCGTTTTGTACGACCACCGCCTGCGTTGCGCAACTGTCAGCAATCACAGCGAGCGAAATCTCGTCGTCGGTCGTTCTCGTCACGTCGTTTTCCAGCGCATCGGAGCATAGCTCAATATTACAATACTTATTTATTCGAATGCATGCAGAACCTGCGAACAATGTTTTTCATTGAAACGAATAGAAAAGAATTATTTTTTGAATGCTATAACAGTTGAATGAATTCCAGTTTATGAATTCGAGTGAAACTTGTTTTAAATATCGATCTGGAATTAGAAAGAATAGAAAAGAATTCGCGGTTGCATCCACTGAATAGACAGTGGAATTGAATTGCAACAAATTCTTCTTAAATATTAATAAATTTGTCTGGAAATTGTTTTTAATCGAACTGATAATCGAATTGTTTCACCGAGGAATTCATTATTTCATTATCCATTCATTTCCATTCGTTTCCAGGGGATATTTTTCGCAGGCTTTGCGTTGTCCAAATTAAAGTATGTTATAGTGTAAAATAAAAGAAAGTATATTTGTAGCTTGATCGTTAGTGTACGACACTGTATGGTATACGTACAATTAATTATTGAACAATTACCAAACGATTGGCCGAAGTGATAAACGTGAAATAAAGAACGATGAAAGTAACGGGTCTTTTTCTTTTGATCGACAAGTTGTCCCACTTGCGATTCGCTTTATTACAACCGAATTGATCACAGAAGATGAAGGTTCGTGTTCGTATTGTGACATCACAATGTACACGCGGCTAATTTATAAATACTTGCAACGTCTGTGCAATAATACTTCGTCGAGCGATGTTGTTTTTTACGCTTCGGTAATCCGAGCCAACAAGTGTTTTGCTCGCGATTGTCCAATAGCAATGTTTTATGTTTGTTTTCCCGGATTTGGGAGGGATCGCTGACTCTTCATCGGGATTGCGAATAATCAATGGTGTTAATTGACTCGAAGCGGTATCTGAAAAGGCGACAATCCGCAGACGAGATTGATGTCAGAATCACAGTTACGCGCGAACGAAGTCAACTTGGTCGACCGAAG
The DNA here is from genome assembly GCA_022817645.1 of Ceratoteleas bidentatus. Classification (NCBI taxonomy): domain Eukaryota; kingdom Metazoa; phylum Arthropoda; class Insecta; order Hymenoptera; family Scelionidae; genus Ceratoteleas; species Ceratoteleas bidentatus. The sequence goes on from JABFPB010003670.1 coordinate 7,472, forward strand.
CCATGGGATCCCATATGAAGTTTCGATCGAACTTGAAATTGTTCCAAATGGTGAAATTGAAAATGGAGTTAAAATCTTCGTCGAATGACACTGTTGCTTTGTCTGCAGGTTTGCTTGGGTTTCCTGTTGGAAGAAAATTGTTTATTATAATTATGAAAATTTAATTATTATTATTTTATGATAGATAATAATTTATTTTTGAATGTATTGATGTATTATAAATTCAGTTATTGGACAAAAATATTAACTAATAATTAATTAAAATTAATAATAAAAGTATGATAGAAATATTAATAAGAAAGAGGGGCTTGTTAGAAGAAGAAAGGGTGAAAACATGCCTCGCTGTTCCGTGTTAGGTTTTTGGCCATTGTTTCGAGTACTGTCTGGCAAATTTTTCGCCAGAACTGCCGAACTGTCGAGACTCGTGTCACCAAAAAGGTTTCTCTTAAAATTATTAGTGCGACGATTAATCCTCGCCATCCGCCTGGAGTTTTTGTTTTCGGTTTCATTCTGTAAATGGTGGTTGTAGTGGATTAGTGAAGGGAGTTGTAATTGGAAGAGAAGTAGGATTGATATGATTTTAATCGCGGTTTCATTCATATGATTTTTGCTCAGTTTAATCGATGATTTAAATAATTGCTAATTTACACAATTTTTTTATTTATGTAATTATTTGGATAATTTATTTATGAAAATTATGAGATTCTGATAGAAATGAGAAAAGTAATTCAAATATTTAAAACATATTTGTCTTTAATATATAAAAGAAGTTATATATCCAAAACAAGTATTTGAAAATATAGTTTATTAATAACATAGAAACTAATGTTGAAATCTTAAGGAAACAAGGAATAAAAACAATTTTCATGAAATGGTTAAAACTGATTTTCTTGCATAAAACAACTAATACAAAATTATTAACAGTGTACATTTTCGTTAGATGAATAACTTAAAAAATCTGTACTTGAAGTTTGAGTTCAAAGAAAGTACAAAAACTGTTCATTTGAATTAAATTTATTCTTTAATTTTAAAGTCTGAAAATGTTTGGAAAGTTGGAAAAGTTTTGAAATAAAGATTTGTTAAATTTTCAAATAAAGGTTTGAAAAATTATTTGATTTTGAAAAAATGTCAGCAAAATTCCAGCTGAAATTTATTTCATAATTTGTTCAAACTTTTTTTTTCAGGATGTAATATGATTTCAGAAGCAATAACAATTAAGAACAATTAAGATAAACAACTTATATAAAAATCATGATTTTATTGATTTAAATAAAATTAATCCATTGCTTTTAGTTTTGTCAAATAATCATACCTTTTTAAACCCTGATTTCGTGTAAACATTTTGAAAAACAATAAATTTGAAAAATTCTACCATTTTCTGTGTTTTTACCTGTGGATTGACTTGTCTTTGGTTTTTCGCCGCAGATTCCGCATCACCAACTGATTTATGCCTCGATCTCCGGGTCGAACTCGCCTCATTGCCATTCTTGGTCTTTTGCTGCAACTTTTCTTGCACCCAACGTTTCATTCTCCTGGAAGACAATGAAAATAATTCAGTGAATTGTTTTCTCCCTTTTACATCATCAACACTTTCAAAAGATCTATTCTTTATTTCATTTTTGCAAAATGAAATAATAGGCCAACAGAGAAATTAATCAAATATAAAAAACGTACTTTACAAAAGGCACGACCATAAAAAATGCATTTGGTCCGACACCTATTTTTTGCTTCGGAGTCATGTCCTTTTTATTGCTAGGCAAGTCTGCGATATCAAACCACTCGACGTTTTTTATTTCCTTGCGCGTTTTTGGCTCGAACTTTGTGTCTTTCTGGACACCAGAAATGATGTACAGTCGTACCAATTGGTCGTTTATTGTCGATTCGATGTATTCGTTTTCATCAATAAAACTGCCTATGTCAAAACCAGTCTCTTCGAGAACCTCCCTCACTGCACAGTGAGAAGGGTCCTCGTCCTCATTGACTTTTCCTTTTGGGAAACCCCAACTGTTTTTTGCCCAATAACTTTGAACTAATAAAACCTGCACAACAAAAATCATATGGAGAATGATTAAATAGATCTTAATAATTAAATAATTTAATTCATTTCACATTCTTGATTTAAGCCATACAAAATTGTCTTCACCAGAAATTTTAGGATAGATTTATATTTTTATAGATTTGTATATAATTTTGCTAAACATCTCAGCTGTGAATATTTTTGAATTTTGTAAAATTGTTCAAACAATTTGCATTAAGGAAAATAGCAGACTTATTTTAAATTAAAGAATATTCAAATGCCACATACTTTTGTCAAATCCTCATTAAGAACAATTGCTCCATACGTTGGCACGCTCTGCTTATACTCTCTCCAATGATCCAGGACGGTGTCAATATTATCTACATGCGGTTTCAAAAAAGGAATGTGTTGGAAGATGTGCGTGGAAAACTCTTTCATGCCACATTTTCTCAGTTGTGGATTTTCGTCGGTACAATAAAAGTCTAAGTAAAACCAGTGTGCCAGTTCAATTTGGAAACAGATCCGTACCAGATCTTTCCTCTCTTCCTCCGGAACATTGATGATAAACCGGCTGAAAATTAATATCAAATCAGATCCAATTAATTATAACAAATTCAGGGTGGCCACTCTTTTTCTGACAAAAATTTCCCTGACTTTTCCAGGTTTTCCAGACGATTTTCAAAATTTTTTCCCTGACTTTTTCATCAAATAAGCAGCCACAAATCGCTATTTTAAGAAATTCGCCACGCCCCCCAACCAAATTTTTTGAAAGTTTCAAGAGGTTTAATTTTATTTTCCGACAGTGTATTTACTCAAAGCCCCCCTAATACTTTTAATAATAAATAAATTCATTGGAACAAATTAAATTCCAATGAATTTATTTATTATTAAATAAATTCATGACCATGGAATAAATTATTAGTAATAACACAATTTTCCCTGACTTATAATGGAATTCCCTGACTTTTCCCTGACTTTTCCCTGACCAGTAAAATTCCCTGACTTTTCCCGGTATTCCAGCTTTTCCAGAAGAGTGGCCACCCTGAAACTATGTATAAAATGTATTTAAATACAAATTTAATTAAACTTAAAATTAAACGAATTAAAATTTTTTTAATAAAAAGAAATAAAAAATATAATTAAAAGAAATTAAATTAGTTCAATTTATTAATTTAAAATTTACTTCCTTAAATTCACTTTACAAATATTTGAGCTAAAACCTGTCAAAATAAAGACACCATATAAAAACTGTCACAAAAACTCAGGTTTATGTTTTTTTTTTAAACTCGGTTTGTTTACTCAATGAAACATCATTCAGCATTGCACAGCAGAGAATTAGTATGCTTAAAAAATATCCAAAACACACCGAACCACAGAATTAATGATTAATTATATAATTTATAATTGAACTGTCAAAGTCAGTCGAAAATAATGCGTAAATTTATGAATCTAACCTGCTCAAGTCGTAAAGAATCTCCAAAGGTATCGAGTGTTGAGTCATGATAACAAATTCAACGCAACAGGACTTCGTCGTCAAATAAAATGCTTTTCCAATCGGTATCCCGGCGATTGAACGTCGTTTCGTTATGGCTTTTAGCTAACGAAAAACTTTAACAATTTCAACCAATTGTTCGAACAATAATTAGACATAACAACACTTCCTCGTGCACATCTTCTCACTGGCATTCGCTCGGTAGATGACACTCCTTTCTCCCTCTCATAGTTCGTGTTTCAATAATAAAACCGCGTTTTCATGAAAAAAACTCAGACCCCAATTCAATGAACCTCGACAAATATGACGCAAAATCATGAAACGTCATTAATTCTGTAAATGCGTGATTAAAAATGATGATTTGTTAGCCAGATACTTTTCTCCCAAAAGTGCAGAATCTCGTTATGGTCGAATTATGTTGAAATGACATTTTTAATTAAGAAACACACTAAACTCCGTGACAGCAGAACTTGAATATCACCTTAAGGCAAGTTTCCATGTATTCGAATCTGTCAAATGAAAACGTCCATACACGTTTGTATACCTACACAGTAAACAAGACAACGTGCCGAACGTTTAGGTTAATTTTATCAGTGTTAATGTACTGGCTATAGTAGAGACAACTTTAAGTGAGGAAAAAAATAAACAAGATGCTGTCGCGACAAAGGCGTTTGAGGCGCGAATTCAACTACCGGAAGTCGGTTCAGGACAAATTTCGAACGATCCAGAAGAACAAGGAGCTGGTGCAGCGGAGTCTGCAGGAGAACAAGCCGATCCACCCGGATCTGCAGGCGAAGGCGCTGCATCTTGCCAGTAAGTCAAAATTCGAGGATGCCGGGCCGGAACTGGCGGTGGCCGCTGGCACCGAGATGGGAGGCGCCATTGGGTCCAGTGAGGATGACGAGTACAGGTGGGCCGGCGTCGAGGACCCGAAAATCGTCATCACGACGTCACGTGACCCGAGCTCTAGGTTAAAAATGTTCGCCGCGGAGATGAGGCTCATATTCCCGAACGCACAGAGGATGAACAGAGGTAATTTGATTTGTTTTGATTTTTTATGTGTTCCTGAAATGATTTTAAAAAACTCAAACTTTCTCCAAAACCATCTTTTGTTGTTTTATCCAATTCTTAGTTCTTTTTTCATGGAAATAAAGAAAGAATATTATCTGAAATGTAGAGTTTTAAAAAGATAATTGAAGATATAATTTCAGATTTTTGGATTGTACATTTTTATTAGTAAAATTAAGTTTAAATAAATATTTTCTCTTCGAAGAGAAACAAAGGAAACTTAGCAGGTATAGGAAAAAAAATTGAAAAAAATTTTACTAAAACTGTTTAATTGGATTATATTATTCAATGTTTTGACACTGCTAAATTTAGTTGAAAAAACATTTATTACAGTTTATTTTTGGTTAACTTAAAATTATATACATTTTTTGCAATTCAACAGAGATAAATGAATATAAAACTTCAAGGAAAATGGTGTACAAATAGTCTATCAAGACAAAGTTAATTTGCATTTTCTTACTTATAGTATTTTTTTCATCAAGATTTTCATGATACTTTTTGCCATTTATTTTTTAATTTTAATAACATTTAAAATATTACTCTAACTTTAAGGACGTAGTAATTCATCATCAAATTTTAAAACAAACAGTACAAAATGAAATAATCAAAATTTTAATTTAAAAAAAGTAAATCATAAAATCTTGAACAGTTTTTTTTACAAAAAAGAGTTTATAACAATAAAATATTTATAACTGTTTTATCCGTCAGTTACTTTTGAACAATCACTTTTGATATTTTAATAAAAACTGTTTTCTTTATTGAAAAATAGCTTTGAGTTTACATTTTACAGATTCAGCAAAGTATAAACAGTAGATTTTTTCTATTAGAAACATATAAAAAAGTGAACAATGGTGCTACAATTGCCAAATTTGTGATTAATTGTTCATTGTTCCCTATTTATCGAAATCTGTAATGTCGATAATATCCCATTCGGCATGGCCATAAATTTCTCTTTAAACATTTTTATCCAAAACGTCAATCTTTCACCTACTGCATATTTTCAGGTAACTTTGAGATGAAGCAACTGGTACACGCATGTCGAGCTAACGACGTCACAGACCTAATATTGGTCCACGAGCATCGAGGTGTTCCAAATTCCATTGTGGTATGCCATTTACCGTATGGTCCCACAGCCTATTTCACACTCACCGATGTGGTAATGCGCCACGACATCCCCGAAATTGGCAAAATGTCGGAACAGTACCCCCACCTGGTGTTCCACAATTTCAAAACAAAGCTGGGACTTCGCACTATGAGTATTCTCAAATACCTATTTCCGGTACCAAAAGAAGACAGCAAACGTGTTATAACGTTTGCTAACCATGACGACTATATATCGTTCCGTCACCACACCTTCAAAAAGTCCAAAGGCAAAGATATTGAGCTCACAGAAGCTGGACCTAGGTTCCAGCTGAAGCTGTATGAGATTAAATTAGGCACTTTGGACGCAGAGGGCGCTGCAGATACCGAATGGGCTTTGAGGCCTTACATGAATACTAGTTTTAAAAGGAGATTTTTGTCAGAGGAGGATGGGTGGCAGCAGGAGGACAGCATTTAATTGTTTTGTAATTAGGGGGGTTGTAAGTTAGGAGAGATTTTTGTACAAAATACAGAGATAAGATTTTTGTAAAAAATACAGAAATACAATGAATAAAGAGATTGTCGTTTTATAAAAAGGTGGTTGCAGTAGTTTTTATTTTGTAGGTTTTTAACATAGTCGAATAGTCTAGTTAAAAATACCTAAAACTGTATATTTAGTTACTTTGTGTAGTTGATTTAGTTTTTAGAACAGTTACAATTATAATTTTTGCAATAAATATGGGATATCTTATTGTAATGTAGCACAGAATTTTACATTCTCATTAAAAAGTAAATTAAATTAAATTGTAATTAAAAATAATTATTTTTTAAAATGCACCTCAACGTGAATGTGGTACTGCTAAAATTTAATTACTTTTTTATTTTTAAATATTTTTAAAAAATTAAACCTATCTTCAAAATATTATGTCCAAAAAATGTTTATGCAATAAATACATTGAAATTTATTTGTGATCTTCTTAAAACCAGAAAAGTTAGAATAATTAGGTTTTTCTTATTTTTAAAACTTTTGATTTAATTTAATTGTTTTTTATTTCATTTAATTTAATTGAAAATTATTACTCATGAATAAAGTTGCACTGATCGCACTCTGGAAAATGGCAATGATTATTTATCCACGTTGGTTGGTTTATCAAATGCGTAATAATGTCAAGGTTAATTCATTAACCTTGCGTTATGCGTTAAAATGAAAAAAACATAACTGCACTTTTTCAGGGGTTTTCTCTAGTACAGACATTTAAAAAATGTCAATCATTATATTTTTCAGATTGTTTTACAGTCTTGAGAAAATATAGTGAAATAATTTTACTGAAAACATATTTTTATTTAAGTCTAGAGACTTAAAAATATTGATTTTGTCGTATTTGTGAAAAACTGAAAAACTGAATATTCAAATTAGACACAAATCGAAATTTTTTCAATTTATTAAAATTATTATTAAAACATCAAATTCATGAACTAAACCAAAATTCCAAAAAAAAAATGAAATGCAAAAATGATTTGAAAATCATACAACTTTTTTCACTCATTTGTAAGAAAATATAACAAATTTAATAATTCTTGATTTTAGGCTTTAGGCCCTAAAAAGAACTTAACATTATATCCCTAAAGTTTAGGGATATAATGTTAAGTTCTTAAAGAAAAAGAAAACTCGAAATTGCAGATAGTATGTGTAATGTGTGGCAAAAACATCCATTTCTTTAATTTATATTACTTTTCACTATAATTTATTGCTTCTGTTTATTCAAAGATTCCATTTGACGCTTACAGTTTACACGGTATCATTACCTATACAATCCTCTTATTGTACAGACATCAAAATATTTCGTGCTTCATCGGTTGTATCTTTCAACATTCTGATTATTACATATGCAAAAATGTTAACTAAATTAGATGTAATACATGTAATGTATCGTTGTAAAACAACTTGTGAAATATATATATCGTACAATATAGCACATTAAAATATTACATTCTCTAATGATATCGCTACGACGCATTTTGGTTAATGCACGAAATGTATAAAATGTTTTATCCCCAAAACGAAAAGATTAAGTCCTGATAAAACTACACTGTGAAGTATTATTATTTAACAAATTTTTTCTTAACTAAATTTGTCTAGTTTTACAATAGATTATTCTTGCATTAATGTAGATATTGGCCTTTGTAGAAATAACAAAAAAATTGGAAATTAGTACATAAATCTGTCTGGGAAATGGTCGGATAAAGTTAGTCAGTGTCTAACAATGTTTCAATTTGATATTTTACAAACTTTACCCGATCTTCAGAAGCTATTAGAGACATTTATTCCTACTAGTGGACACGTGCTTTTTATCCTAATCGTAAATTATGTATCAAACTATACAAAAGGATTATTTAGAATTAAAGATTTTAATAACAGAATACGAGTGCGCATAAGGAACAAGATAGATATTAGGCACATACAAATTATATTATTTATCGGTGGAGTTAGATAAGCGCAGGTTGCTCTTCTCGGCTACATTGAAAAAGCGCCTGAAGTATATTAGAATACATTAAAATAAACTGGGAAAACATGATTTTTTCGACACAAAAGGAGTAATATTCTTTTTTATTATGACTAGCGTATTTTCAAAAGATATTTTTAATATTTATTAAAAAATGTGTATATTTCTATCTTTTTACATATCCATATTTATTTCAATGCAACATATCTGTGTTTATATGATTTTGAAAATATGATTATTCAATCTACTTTCAGCCCTTTTCCAATGTTCTGCTCAAATAGATCCAGATATGTCATAGATCCGCTCAATAATTAGAGATAATCTCAATAATGCGTTCCACTCTGGCTCCAGATTGCTTCAGATTCACATCCAACTTTGGTCAATTCTATTTCTATAATACTGATCACTTTAAATCGCAGACCGTGCAATTTAAAGCTATCCCTAACCAAGTTTTGAACTCTGGCCCCGTAGATTCCTACACCCATACTCTCCCAACTAAACCATGGTCTTCATATTAATGCACCAATTCTAAACTTTTCTTCTTTTCTCTCTCAGAGTCTCAAAAATCTCAAAAAAAGAAAACTCAAAGAAAACAATCCAATATTTGTTTCTCTGAATCTGTAAAGTCAGTGTTCTGACTCATTTTCTACGTCTCAATATTTATTATCTTTCTCAACATTTCTTTCTTAAGACTGACTAGAATGACTTTCGACCTTTGCTCCAAATTCATCGTCAGTGCTTCAAACAACCAGCAAGATCTAGAATACCAAAATTGAAATTCCGAAATCCCCGACTTCCTCACACTCCTCATCCATCCACTACTCCCCGTGTTTTGAGTTCCCAAGAATTCCTAAGAAATCGGTCACAATTCCTAAGATTTCCTAAGAATCCCTAAAA
>JABFPB010003671.1:0-16513 GCA_022817645.1 Ceratoteleas bidentatus
ACATCAGACATTTCTAAAAAACTGTAGCAAATTGCTGAAAATTTCAAGGAAAATGCTGAAATTTTTAGCATATTGCTGAAAGTTCTAGCAAATTGCAGAAATCTAGCAAATTGTTGCAACATTCTATCAAATGGCTGAAAAATTCTGGGAAATTGCTAAAAATCTAGCGAACGCTAAAAAATTTAACATATTGATGAAAGTTCTAGCAATTTGCTTTAATTTCTAGCAACATGTTGACAATTCTAGCTAACCGTTAACATTTGCGGAAATTTGTGCAAATTTCTAGCAAAATTCCTAAAATTACCAGCAGATTGGTGAATATACAATACAATGCTAAAATGCCTAGCAAATTGCTGAAATGTGTAACAAATTATTAAAAAAATGTTAGCTAATCAATAAATGTTCCAGCAAATTATTAAAATGTATAGTAAAATTGTTGAAATTTCTAGCGAATTGTCGTAATCTCCAGAAAATCGGCTCTTTTTATGAGTTTAGAAAATTCTTAGAGAGTTTAAAAATCAAATTTTTATGCAATTTTTTTCCCTTCCATTTTTCCATTGCAGCTTAGAATTGAGAGAAACGAGAGACACTGTTTCGGTGTACTTTTGCCCAACTGAGTGACGTCAGGAGAATTTATTTTCCAAACGACACAATCGCATTTAAAAAACACGGGTTAATTGAATAAAAATGTGCGACGCAGCTAAAAGTTTATCGGCGAATTTGTTGTAATGCAACTTTAACAATGCGCGCCGAATAAAAACGTCGAGTTTGACGAATGCACGAACGCCGGTCGATAATGACGAAAAATTAAAAGCATTTCCAAAATGTCGCGGATGAACTTTTTTTGGCCCTAAATTACGCACTGCGGTCACGAAATATTCATTCGGCTAAAAGTGATACATTCGCGAATTATTGCGTTTCACGTCAATGTAATAAATATTTCATGTTACAAATGTGTCGATGCTGTTATGAAAACAGTTAACAACTGAGAAACATTACAATCAAATTCGGGCAACTTCGCTTCAAAATTAATGTATTTTTAATATATTGACTGCGAAAACATTTTAATAGCAAAACGCAGTGGTGCAAAAAATGCATTTTATGACGTTTATTTAAATACTCACATTCGTTATTTATATACTTTGTTATTTATTTTTATTAATTAATTTACTTAGTCAATTTTCATTTAATTCTTTGTTTAATTATTTTGTTTACATATTCAATTATTTATTGTAGGAATATAAAGAAACTAAAAATCCTATTTTTTTTAATTATTTACGATTTTATACATATATATAAATTAGCCGTTATAATTTTTTCGTTTTTTATTTAATTGTTTTACTTATTTTTTAATTTAATTATTTTTATTTATTTAATTATTTAATTATTTTTATTTGTTTATTTATTTATTTTTATGTATTTATTTCGTATTTATTTACCCGTTTATGTTTTTAAAAACAGCGCCATCTTGACACCGATCCCCGAACTAACCTTCAAAAAAACGTTCAAAGATCAATCTCGTTAATTAACCGACCCGTTTAATCTCAATCAAATCCACCCTTGGCGAGTTTCGAGGGCTTTTACATCAGCGCCATCTGGCGAATTTTCGGAAATCCAATTTGCCGGCCGAAATAACGCGACTACTTTTATTCCGCCTAACCTAATTGTTATTCACGGCAAAATGGAATCTGGAATGGGAAGAGTCGACGTTTTTTTTCTCGCGCGGAAAGATTTTATAAATAGCCTTTGAAGGACGAAGAAAGAAAAAGTCGTCTTTTTTTCCTCTCCCTCTTTTTCACCGGCGGAAAAAAGACTGTTTTGCGCGAGGCGCGTAATTGATTGTAAAATGGCGGCGACGGGAAAAAAGCGCGCGGTAAAAAATGGCGCGGTTGACGGGTCAAAAAGATACGCGGCGGACCCGCATCTTCCGCATTTGTGTACAGCAGTTACGAGCCCTGTAAGTGTAATGTCACGTTAGCGACGAAATCATCAGACAGGGGTAACCGCGCTATGACACTCATTTACTTTAGATGCAATCTTGTTTTGCGCCGCCGGCCGGGAAATTACCCGGAAACACAAGTAAAAACCCGGTTTTACTTGTTATTATTTTTATTTTTATTTTATTGTTATTTTATTATTTCGTTTATTTTTATTGTTATTAGTATTTTATTTTTATATGTAACAACGATATTAATAATAGCAGATTCTTTTATTTATTATTATTTATTATTTCCCTGGCAGATTGGCGAAAATCCTACAAAATGGTTGAAAATCCTGGAAAATTGGACAGTTTTAGTAAATTGACGAAACTCGTGGAAAATTGCTTGAAATGAGTAGCAAATTGAAAATTGTATCTAATCGTTAAAATTTTCAGCAAAATTGGTGAAATTTCCACCAAGTTGTTGACATTTCTAGCAAATTGCTGAAATTGCTAATACAGTTGCTGAAATTTCCAGCAAATTGCCGAAATTTCTAACAAAATTCCTGAAAATTTTAGCAAATTGTTAAAATATACGCCAAATTGGTAAAAGTTCAACAATTTTTTTTAATTTCCAGCTAAACGTTAAAATTTTTAGCGAAACTGCCACCAAGTTGTTGAAATTTCTATCAAGTTGCTGAAATTACTAATAAAATTGCTGAAATTTCTAGCAAATTGTTGAAATTTACGCTGGAATTTAACGATAAGCTAGAAATTAGTAACATTTCTAGCTTATCGTTAAAATTGTTAGCAAAAATGCTGAAATTTCCGACGAGATATTGAAATTTCTTCCAAATTGCTGAAATTTCTAATAAAATTGCTGAAAAATCTAGCAAACTGGGCAATATACGCCAAACTGGTACAATTTCTAGCAATTTTCTGAAATGTCTAGCTAATCGTTAACAATTTTAACAAAATTGCTGAAATTTCTAACAAAATTGTTGAAATTGCTGAAATTTCTAACAAAATTGTTGAAATTTCTAACAAAATTGCTGAAAAATCTAGCAAACTGTGCAATATACGCCAAATTGGTACATTTTCTAGCAACTTTCTGAAATGTCTAGCTAATCGTTAACATTTTTAACAAAATTTCTAACAAAATTGCTGAAATTTCTATCAAATTGCTTAAATTTCTAACAACATTGCTTAAATATCTAACAACATTGCTTAAATTTCTAAAAACATTGCTGAAATTTCTAACAACATTGCTGAAATTTCTATCAAATTGCTTAAATTTCTAACAACATTGCTGAAATTTCTAGCAAATTGTTGGAAAGTACGTCAAACTGGTACAATTTCTAGCAATATTTTTGTAATTTCTAGCTTATCATTTCAAAATTGAGCAAGATTGCTTAAATTTCTAACAAAATTGCTGAAATTTCTATCAAATTGCTGAAATTTCTATCAAATTGCTGAAATTTCTAGCAAATTGTTAAATTTAACCACGCTGCTGATATGTCTATCAAATTTCTGAAATTTCCAGAAAATTAGTACAAAAACAATAACTGAATTTTTTATTTAATTTTTATTATATACTCTTATTTATTATTATTACCTCATTCAGCCAATCAAAAAGTGTGTCCTTCAAACCCCCACCTCCTCACCCCCCACCCTCTTTTTAGAGGGTGGGGGAATTACCCCCTCCCCCAAAAACCACACCACCTTTCCCCGAAAATTCTCCACCTCGCAGCAAAGCCTTTGACGTCACTTCCCAGCCACCCCCCCCCCCAAAATAAATCTTTTTCAAAAATAATCGTCTCCCGCACAAAGTGCTTACTCTCGGTCGCATTATCGCGACAAAACCCGCATTAACCCCGGCGTCTGTGAAAAAGTGGCTGAATGCGTGTCTGCGCAGGGTGGGGGGTGGTCCAGGAGGTGGGGAGGTGGTCGCGGAGTGGGGGGTGCCGGAACGGGGCGGCGACCGTCCGACGGGAATTTTTCGTCTGGTATGCGTTGTAACTAGCGTAGCGCCTCCTTTGTGATTTGTCGCATGGACGCTCGTTCATTTAATCAAAGTTAAATGAATGAGCGAACGAAAGGAAGAACGAAGAAAGGCAGGAATGGGATGTCGATTAAAGGGTCTGAAAGAGAGCTCAGATGAGCAGTGCTTAGCCACATTCACGCGAGCGCTGCTACATTAAAAAGAACACAATGAACCGCCCCCCTCCCCCTCCGCCCCATTTCAACCCCCCCGGTCCTTGCCCCGCGGCGTTTAACCGAAGGAATGATTCACTTTGCGTTCACATTAGTCGTCGCTGCGAAATTTATTAATTAATTCGTTGGCTGCGTTCAGATAATTAATCTTAATTTTTATAATGAAATCTGATTTGATCCTAACCTAACCTAACTCAACTGAAAGGTTAGATTAACTTAACTAAACTTAACCAAACTAAACCAAACTAAACCAAACTTAACCAAACTTAACAAAATTTTACCAAACTTAACCAAACATAACCAAACTTAACCAAACTTAACAAAACTTAACCAAACTTAACCAAACTTAACCAAACTTAACCAAACTTAACAAAACCTAACCAAACTTAATAAAACTTAACAAAACTTAACAAAACTTAACCAAACTTAACCAAACTTAACCAAACTTAACAAAACTTAACCAAACTTAACCTAACTTAACTGACAATTTAGATTAACATAACCTAACTTTCATGACGAGATTTCACTTACTCCTTCCCAAATCCTCCGACCAAATTCAACCCAAAACCAATCTAACCTAACCTGACCAAAAATGCGTAACACCCGTAATCCCGGCGCCAATGTCGCGCGACTCGTAACGGCCATTAGCAGCGTAATCACGCGCCGAGCGACACCTACGGCGTCGCATTTTAATCGCCGTTAATCCGCGCAACAATAATGACACAATTTGCCGAATGGAAATCTGTTATTCAGATGGGTTCGGTGGCGCGCGGGAACGCAAGGCGGCGGCCTTTTCCCAGCCGGCCTGCATAATAAAATAAATAGTCTTTGCATGACGCGATCGCTTAATTATGGATTTCGCTCTTCCCGCTAGGCAGCCGCGGAATCAAAGGGCCCCTTACTCCTTACGCTTAGTTCGCTCACTGGCATCTCGGCCGTTCCACCGGAGCCCCGATATTTGACACGTGATCTGAAATTACATCGACTATTTACGCTTCTCAATTTCTTAATACAATGTTTACACACTGCGAGGGATAACCGTTTTCAGAACCGTCGATTTACTCGTACTACGATGTTTTACGGACTTTTACCTGCGAATGACCTTGGAAGTGATTCGCAAGGTTTTTGTCGGCATTAGATTGCTTGTTTTGTTGTCATTATCAGTTTCTTTATTTGTTTTGTTATTATTTTTATTGTTTTGTTGTCATTTTCAATGACCTTATTTGTTTTGTTGTCATTTTTAATTGTTTTATTGTCATTTTTAGTGACCTTATTTGTTTTGTTATCAATTTTAATTCTTTTGTTAGTTTTGTTGATTTTGTTTTGTTATCAATTTCAATTGTTTTGTTATCATTTTCAGTGACATTGTTTGTTTTGGTATCATTTTTAATTGTTTTGTTGTCATTTTCAATGACCTTGTTTATTTTGGTATCATTTTTAATTGTTTTGCTGTCATTTTCAGTCGTTTTTTGTATTTTTTCCATGGTCTTTGATTAGTGTTTTGTTTTTTTTATTTTTCTTTTATTTATTATTTTTTCCAATACTGACCTTGAAATCTTTTTTATTCACTTTCTTGTCTACTTAATTCTCTTTCCACTCTTTTCTTTCCTCTTTTCCTATCCCCGTTTTTTTTCTTTTCGGCCCTTCATATTGTTTCCCCTTTTCCCTCACTTCCCCGGATCATATTTCATACTCCACGGTTACATCGTCTTTAATTTGTCCCTTTCTTGTCTTCGTTCGCGTCGCTTCATTTTACCGGCATTATCCCCGTTCTGAAACCGACCTCCACGACGTATCGCATTTATTTATTAACATCCAAATTCCCTCACACGCGACGTAATCCTCCCGTTACGACCCCAAAAACAATAACACCCGGTTAAGTAGACAGCCAGATTTTCCTATTAGCATAGCCGCGTCGCCAATACACCGCCACGCTATGACGCAGGTGGCAGACAATGTTGTCGCTACGGCGCCTTTGTCGGTTCCAAAACAACGCTGTTTTGGAAATCTCGAGAACAACGTCGCGACGCCGGAAAAGCCCAACGAAATTCGAAATTATCCCCCGAAGATGCTATTGTAAACAAAAATTAAAATAAACAGACTGCGAACCAAAAGAAGAGAAAAAAGGGTTCCTTTTCTACGAAAAAGGTGTGAAAAATGGTTTGTTATTGTTTTGATTACAAAAAAACAATAAGAAACTGTTTTGTTTACTTTTGGAAGGTCAAAATGTCGTACAAAAACAATAAAAACGTCTTTTGTTTACTTTCTAAAGGTCAAAATGTCTTTGACCTTGAGAACAAACAAAACAAAGGACTTTTGCTCCTTATTTTTATTCTCAAGGTCAAACGACATTTTGACCTTCACAATGTAAACAAAACGTGTTCTAACTGTTTTTGTACGACATTTTGACCATTTCAAACCAAAACAAACCGCGATAAAAAAACCCTTTCCGTTGCTCTGCCTGGGAAATGAATTGTTTTTGTTTGTTTATTTTGCTTTCGCTTAAAAACGGCCCTATCGTAAAAAGTTTACTCTTTACTGCCGAAAAAACGAAACAGCTTCCATCCCGAATCGAAACTAACGGTTTTCCCGCCGTTTTTTGCTTCAAAACAAAACCGAAAAGTCGTCACTCACGTAAACACTCGGACTGTTTACAAAACGGCTCCCGCGAATTTTGTCCGAGTAATTACGGCGCAACGCGATATTGAAAAATAATGATCATAAGAAAAGCGCGACGCGGTAAGGGTAACATAAATAACGCCTGTTTCGCCTATGTGGGTGTATGTGTGTTTGTGTTGGTGTGCTGTGCGAACGCCGGAATCCCGTCCAACGTGCACACAAAACCTGCATAACCATATTGTACATAGATCGTGAATGTCACACGATAGTATAAGTAAGCAATGAGCAAGCAAATTTGAGATAAAGTTTAATCTCACGCTTCTCGCGTGCGACTAACTGCAACGCTTACCTCACGCCCTTACATCATTTGACACCGTTTGCCCGGATTTTCGGCGGACCATTTTTTCGCCCCGACATTTTTTCAACGTCACTCACTCGCGGCTTAAACATTCTTTACACTTGTTTACACGTTCGCTAGGTGGCGCTGAGTGACTTTGATTATAATTTTGTTATGAGTTGATATTTATGTTTATTATGATTTTGCTATGATAAAATAGTGGATTTTACTACATTTTGCTGTAATCTGGTATTGTTATTTTTACTATAAATCGATACTGATTTTTGCTATAATTTCGCTGTTGTAATGAATTTTACTATATTTTATTATATTTTGTAATAAGTTGGAAATAATTTTTTCTTTAATTTTGCCACAAGTAAATATAAATCTTTTGCTATAATTTTGATATGAAGTTGCCTTTCCAATACTATTACTGTTGACATGCAAATTACTTTTTCTTTTTTCCAGTTTTGCCACGACGAAATGTTGCAACATACAACGTATATTTAAAGCAATAAGAAATTTCATCTGAATAACTCAGATGAAAAAACGTCTATTAATGGTGTTCGATTAACAGCTTAAAAATATAGAAACAATTCGTATTTTAAACTGAGTGATATTGGCATTTCGTTTTAATTTTTAGCGCTCATTTCGTCTAATTGTTCTCTGTTTCAGGATTAATCAAAAATAAAAATGTTTAAATATGTATGACAATTCGATGTCTCGGTCGACAAACATCGAGATTTAAAATAAAAGCACAGATCACGTCAAGAATTTCAATTTTCAGCAATGTAAGCTCACACTGGAAATTTGGAATTACGACGTTTTACTGGAATAACTATACGAACGATACAGAAATTATATTAATAAAGTCGATATTAATATCAACTTAAAATGTTGCGAAATCACTCAGATGTTATAATTCAGTAACAAGTCGATGTTATTGCAAAACGATGTATTTTTATTTGATATATAACCCATTTAATATAATTTAAAAACAAATTATTTTCGTTAAAGGATTTTCCTAATTTGTGCAAATTGACCTTCCATGACCTAACCTACCGTGCTATACTATTAATTAATAAATTAATAGATTAATTAATGATCAATAGATTTTAGCAAATTGTACATTTTATTTTCAATTTGCTAAATTTGTCAAACAAAACATTGAAATTACTATTTGTTTATAGTTTAAATAAACATGTCAAGGTCAAATATTTTCTTTTCATATTATTAGACTAGTGTGCAAAAATAAACAAAACTTTTTGAAGGTCACATTGTATTCATTTCGTTTGTATTCCTTTTAAATGTGTATTCTCCTTCAAATGACCTTCAAAATCAATCCAATTGCATTGTTTTTGTTGTATTCACTTGTTCTTTTTTGTTTGATATTTTTGTAGATGTTTTATTTTTATTGTGTATAACATTTTTTTATTTTTATGCTATAAGTTTTTACTAAATGTTATTTTTCAGTGAAAATTAACATTGTTTCTTATGTTAGTTAAAAAAATAAAATAAATAAAAGTAAACATTTTTTTAATTAAATAAAAATATTAAAAGTAAACAACCCTTATTAAATACATTTTTTTAAGTAAACAGCATTATTTATAATAAAATTAAAAAATTAATAAAATAAAAAAAAATGTGTAATAAATTAAAAAAAAATTTAATAAAATAAAAAAATGGTTAATAAAATTAAAAAAATATTTATTTAATACAATAAAAAAATGTTTAATAAAATAAAAAAATGTTAAATAAAATAAAAAAATTATTTAATAAAATAAAAAAAAATATAATAAAATGAAAAAAATTTGTAATAAAATTTAAAAAAAATGTTTTTTTTAATAAAATTAAGGGGTTAATTTGGCGCAAAATAATATAAGCTTAAAAAAACAATTCGTCAAAAATATTCTCTTTCCATCAAATCGAACATTGCTCCCGTACACCTTTACATTCCATCCACCGACCAATCCCCACATTTCCGACATTCCTCCCCGAAATAAATATGTTTACCGAGCCGATCGAAATGTGAGGTTAAGTGGAAGAACCTTCCATTTCACCTCGTCGTTCGGCTCGTGAAATGTGATAATGGACTCGGCCTAATTTGTCTCCGGTCACGACCGGTTGTCATGTCAGGCCATTTGCTCGCGAGGACCGCTCTGTCCACAGTTTTAATTCGTAGCTAATGCCCGAAAAGCCGGGCTGCGTGTCGGACGCGCCCCCGCGTTCGGCACGCACGTTTCCGCCCGGCGAAAAAATGCGCCCCAACGGCTCGGCCAATTTCCCGACAAATCGAGCGCGACCGAAATAATTGGGCGCGGTGCGTGAAACGCCGCATTGTCGGCGCCCATTTTTCACCGCGCGTTACTACGTCGGTTACAGGTGGACTTCGCGCAAATCCACTTTTTCAATTACACTTTTTCCCGAGCATTAAACTTCAACTAATCGCCTTTTTGCAGGCCGAAATCTTGCATTGTTGTAGATTCGCCCACTATTGTTGGATAGATTACTGGGTTGATAGATTACTTTAAATTATTTAATTTAAAGTTGTAATTAAAGTCGAATTATGGCATTTGGGTTTATTATATTTGTTTTTTTGAAATTTTAATGAGAATTTTTTTTATTAAAAATAGTTGTTTATCTTAGTTTGTTTTGTTTAATCTTATTTTTTTTACTTGAAAGATTTGTTTATGTTTTAATAAGTTTGTTTATGTTTTTGATAGGTTTGTTTATGTTTCAATAAGTTTGTTTGTTTATGCTTTGATAGGTTTTTTTGATAAGTTTGTTTATATTTAATAAGTTTGGATAATAATTTGTTTGATTATGTTGTTTTTAATAATTTTTTTTGATAATTTGATAATTTTGTTTATGTTTACATAAGTTTGTTTATGTTTTAATAACATTGTTTGTTTATGTTTTGATAATTTTGTTTGTTTTGATAGGTTTGTTTCGATAAGTTTGTTTATATTTAACAAGTTTCTAAAGTTTGGATACATTTGTTTGTTTTGATAAGTTTGTTTATTTTTTAATAGATTTGTTTATATTTCAATAGCTTAGATTAATTTTAATAAGTTTGTTTTCATTAGTTTGTCTATGTTTATGTTTACATAAGTTTGTTTATGTTTTAATAATTGTTTGATTATGTTTTGATAATTTTGTTTTGATAGGTTTGTTTCGATAAGTTTGTTTATATTTAATAAGTTTGTAAAGTTTGGATAAATTTGTTTGTTTTGATAAGTTTATGTTTTAATAGATTTGTTTATATTTCGACAGCTTTGTTTAATTTTAATAAGTTTGTTTTCATTAGTTAATGTCATTATAATTTTGTTTGTTTTCATAGGTTTGTTTATGTTTAGATAAGTTTATTTATGTTTTATTAAGTTTGTTTGTTTATGTTTTGATAATTTTGTTTGTTTATGTTTGGATAAGTTTGTTTATGTTTGGATAAGTTTGTTTATATTTATTAAGTTTTAATAGATTTGTTTATATTTCGATAGCTTTATTTACTTTTTTTCTGTTTTGATAGGTTTGTTTATGTTTAGATAAGTTTATTTGTTTTTTAATAAGTCAGTTTGTTTATGTTTTGATAAGTTTGTTTAAGTATTGATACATTTGTTTATTTTTTAATAAGTTTGTTTTCACTGGTTTGTTTATGTATTGTTCGTTTTGTTTATGTTTTGATAGGTTTGTTTATGTTTCGATAAGTTTGTTTATGTTTCGATAAGTTTGTTTATATTTAATAAGTTAATTTTCATTAGTTTGTTTATGTTTTGATATTTTTTTTTTGTTTTGATAGGACTGTTTATGTTTTGATAAATTTGTTTGTTTTTAAAGGTTTGTTTATTATTTGTTTTGTTTATGTTTTAATAAGTTTGTTTATGTTTTAATAAGTTTGTTTATGTTTTGCTAGGTTTGTTTATAAATCCTTAAATTTTTTTTCATTTGGATTGTTTTGGTCATTTTTGTTCGTTTTTCGTCTTTTATGTGCAACTTTTATTTTAGTTTTGCTATTGTTTTTATTTGCTCCTAAATCTCTCCTCCTAAAAGTTATTTTTCCCTTTGTTTTGTTTGTATTTTTTACATTATTTTACTATTTTTACCGACTACAAAGTAACTTTTTATTTATTTTACAGTTGACATTGGCCAAAACATTGCATTAACTTTCTCTTTACATAATTTAATTTTTCTGTTGATACTTTCATAAATTTCATATTTTCCTTTGTTTCTGGAGACTGACAAAAATCCTCCGTTTTTAATTCTGGCGGGAAAATCGTCTCAACTTTTTCTCCTGCGAGAGAATTTTTTGTGAGTCGGCGTTAATTGCCGCGATTCCTCCTCGTCGATTCCGTGTCTCCGCTGTCATTTCAGTCAAACAGTCGCTGCTCTAAATACACACAATCGCAGGCTACGGTTTGTGTACGTCGCGGTACTCTGCGCATGCGCGCAATCGCGACGAATGGGAGCCTGCACAATCCAGGCGTAAGGCCCCGAACGGATATTTCCAAGACACACGCGGAGCACAAAGAAAACGAACTTTGCGCCAGGGACGGACGTAGTCGAATCGGGGCCCCGTCCCTTAATTACCTTTTTCAATAAACATCAATAAATGAATAAAAAAATTACATTATTTCAAATTCTCTGCTTATAAATTGAAGTTAAACAATAAAATATTTATTTATAATAATTATTTGCAATAACAAACAAAAGAGGGTTAGTTTTCTTTTAATTTAGTAACTGAAAAATGTTTTAAGGTGAAATAAAATTTTTTTCTTTGCAATTTCGCAGAATTAATGTCGTTTTTTACTGTAATTGAACTTTTACTTTTTGGTATTCGTCGAACGAAAATAGCTGAAAGTTTAATGAACCGTTTTCGTCGGATCGTTAAATCTTTGTCAATCAAACGCTTTGTTTGCAACAAGTTGCAAAAAAGCGTCATTATCTGTCGCTGGAAATAATCCCATTGAGCTCCGTCGAATTCATTAAATTAATTACATAATTACCAGGGGCGGAAAAAAGGGGGGGGGGGTAAAATTGGAACAATGGCCGGCAAAAAAGGCGGCTAATTTAATTGACAATGTCGCTCAATCGCGAAATGAGTCGTATCGTTTTAATATATGCCGCATGCCCGGGAAAATCGCGGCTCACGAAACGTGAATTATTCAAAGGCGCGAATCATTCGGATACAAAGCGTTCGGCGAAAGTTCGTTAGGCGATTAAAAGTTGGCGCGATTTTTCAAACCGCGTTGCGCCACTTGATTCGAGTTCTTGTTTTGAATACCGATGAAGTCGAAAAGTTCTTTTTCTTTTTTTGCATTCTTAAGTACTCGATGAAATTCTTGCGAAACTATTATTTAGACGAAAAAAGTTGGTTTCATTGTTGTAATTCAGGTTAATTACTGTTAAAAGAAAGTTTTCGGATTTAAAAATTACTTTTCGTAAAATTAAAATTTATTTTTATTTTAAATTTATTTTAATTTTAAATTAACTTAAATTTAAAATTAAATTTAAATTTAAAATTAAATTTAAATTTAAAATTAAATTTAAATTTAATTTTAAATTTAATTAGATAAAATTAAATTTAAAATTAAATTTAAATTTTAAATTAAATTTAAAATTAAATTTTAAATTAATTTATTTTAATTTTAAATTAAATTTTTTTTTTAACTTTATTCCACTTATTTTAATTATTTTTCTTTTTATATTTCGATTTATATTACTGGCAAGTTAGCTAAAAAATTTTTATTTTGCAATTTAATTGTTTTTCTTAGTTTTTTAAATTTAGTTTTCTTAGCTATTTTGATATATTTCTAATACTTTAGCAAAAAATGTAACTAAAATTTCAATTTAAATAAAAAATTGGGGATTTTGGAGAGAAAAAAAACAATGCTCATATTTGTGTTGTAAAAAGTTGGCCAAATGTGTGTGTGTCAACTTTCAACGAAAACTGCGAAATCGCGACAAACTTGAAACTCATTTGTATTTGGGCGGAGTGATTATGGCGCGTTTTTCGGGCGCCGGCGACATTTGAATAAATGTAAATTCGTGTTTGCGGTTTGGCGAAATCAAATCTGAAAACAAACAACCGGTCGGTCAGTTCGCGATTGTCAAACATTTGCCGAAATGCGGGCAAATAAATGCGCCGCGGAATAAGTTCGACGCAAGTTTCGCGGCCGAAACAGGATGGCGCCGATGGATTATTGGGCGGTTTAGAATCGGAAGGAAATAAGTGGAATGCACTTGAATTTAGTAGTGCGTTTTGGGGTTTTATTGCTAGAATTGTGGAGATTTGTGAAGTTTTGTTTTTTGAGGTTTGAGTAGTTTTTGAAAGGGTTATTAGTTTCTGCAATTATTTATTATTTTAGCAAACTTATATATAGGTATATTGATGTTTGCTAGAATAATAAATTAATTTTATCTGTTTTCCATTTAGTAAACGAATTTTCGCAAATAAAATCAAATTTTAATTGCTAAAAATAAATGTTCAAATGAACTGAATTTAATTTACTAATTTTAATAAATAAAATTAAATTGTATTTTATTTACTAATTTTAGCAAATAAAATGCAATTTTATTTGCTAATTTAGCAAACGAAATGAAATTTTATATGCTAAATATACTAAAATTACATTAGCAAATAAAAGATATATTTGCTAATTTAGCAAATAAAATTTTATTTGCTAATTTAGCAAATAAAAATTTATTTGCTAAAATATACTAAAATGTATACGCAAATAAAATGAAATTTGTTTTATCTACCACTTTCAACAAATAAAATGAAATTTTATTTTATTTACTAATTTTAGCAAATTAAATTGTATTTGCTAAAATATAATAAAATTGCATTAGCAAATAAAATGAAATGTTTGCTAATTTAGCAAATAATATATCAAATGAAATAAAATTTTATTTTCTAAAATATACTAAAAGTGTATTAGCAAATGAAATTATAATAGCTAAAAATAAGTTTTACAAACGGTTTGCTATAAGCAAAAATTATGTCGAATTCAGCAAATTATTACTTATATTAGGCTGAAAATGTACAATATTATTACTTTGTTATAATTATTTTTAGTTCGAAATTTGGTATGGTTTCAGAAAATTGGACTGAGAAATAATTGGGTAGGAATTTTAGCAAATTTAATTATAGTAACAATATTTTCAGTTGCTATATCTTTCCAGAAAATTTTGTTTTGTACTTTTAGTATAAAAGTATAAAACAAAGTTAATTACTATATAGTTATATAAAATACATTTATGCTTTCTAGCAAATCCAATTACTACGTTATTCTGCCAAAGTTATAATTTTCCTAGCAAATTCAAGTACTTCGTTTGTATGGCAAAATCATTGTTTTCTAGCAAATTAAATTACTATACTTTTAGCGAATTAAACTACTATATTTTCATAGAAAAATCAGTTATTTTTTTTTAGCAAATTCATTATTTTCTTATAATTAAATTATTATCCTTTTTCGCAAACTCAATTACTAAAATTTTTAGCAAAATAAATTACTACGTTTTAGCCAATTCAATTATTATATTTTAACAAATTAAACTATTACATTTTAGTAAATTAAATTCCTATATTTTCAAAGAAAATGCAATTACTATACTTTTTAGCAAAATAAATACCCATAATTTAGCAAATTCAATTCCTGCATTTTCATAGCAAATTCATTATTTTTAAGTGAATTCCTTACTAGATTATCCAGCAAATTAAGATACCTTATTTTTCTTGGCAAATTCAATTTCTAGCAATCAATTACTATATTTTTCTAAGATATTCGTTATTATATTTTCGATAGTAACAAGAGTAAATTATTTTCGATAAATAAGAGTAAACGAGAGTAATCGAGAGTAAATTAAATATTCTTCTAACATTTTCAATACGTAAAAAAGTGCAGAGTTACTTAGTTTTGTTTTAAGAAATTACAAGCAATTAAAATTTATTTTTAGCAATGAAAATTTTATTTGCTAATAAAATTTTTTTATATATTTTAGCAAACGAAATTTCGTTTCGCTTGCTAAAATTAGCAAATAATAAATTATATTTGCTAAAATTAGCAACTAAAATTTCTTTAATTTGCTAAAACTAACAAATAAATTTAATTGGCTAAAATTAGCAAATAAATTTAATTGGCTAAAATTGGCAAATAATTTCAGTTGCTAAATTATTTGCTAAAATTAGCCAATAAAATTTAATTTTATTTGCTCAAATTAGTAAATAAAATAATTTTTTTAAATTCCGATTGGAATATGCATGAATCCTAAGTTGATCAGTTTAGTTACTTTCCTAAAACTTTTTACTCTCATTTACTCTCTCATTTAATCTCATTTTTCTCCCTTTTCCTTTGCAATGCAAAGAGCCTCATCCTATTTTAAACCTATTTATCTCATTTGTAAATAGTTTAAATTTTAAACCCTCGTTTGCCAATGAAAAAAATATCCCCAATTACCCTCAAATATACCCCGTTTTTATTCGCCATCTTCCTTCTCATTTGTATCCTCAAACCCGAACGTTTGTTAATGATACTCCACGAAATGCGGGATATTAAATAAATGTTATTTGACGGAGAATCTGATTTAATTACAACCCGGCGAATCGCGAAACGCTTCATTTCGAGGGCAAAGCGTGTCTTTTCGCCGAACGAAAAATGAGTTTTCGAATCGAAATGCCGTTTATTTCAGGAGCGCCGCGTAATTGAATGGCGCTTAATGAAATTGAGATGATACTTTTGCGGGAGCGAAGTGATTTCCGTATTTGTAATGTTGCGTTTTGAATGTTTGATCCGCGATTGTTCCTATTGCCGGGCGCTCAATTGAAATGGATTTTAATGCCGAGCTTCCGGGAAAGTCGATTCTAAAAACTGACCGATATTTTTTCAATCAGACGGAACGGGTCATTGTGTCCAAGGAATTGTTTGCCTCGAGAGCGGAAGCTTTTTACGTGTGAAAATCTTTTTTTTAGTTATTTTTTAACTCGAAAGGATTTTGTTTTTTTATTTTTTTAACTAAAATATGGATTTTTAGATGTATGTGGGAATTTAAATAATTAATTTGTTTAAATTTAGAAGTGTTATTTGATATTTTTATTTGGTAATTATTTATTTGAAAAGTTTTTATTTATTATAGCAATTAACGTAAATGTATAAATACATTTTTATATAAATTAAAATTAATATAAACATTTTTTAATTAAAAGAAATTTACAATATAGTAAAATTATGTATTTAACAATGTGAAAAAATTTAAGAATTTAGCTAAATTAAATATTTAGCAAAGTTTAAGAATTTAACCATAACGATTACATTTTAAAAATTTTTTTTAACTAAAATATGGATTTTTAGATGAATGTAGGAATTTTAATAATTAATTTTTTTAATTTTTTAAGTGTTATTTGATAATTTTATTTGATAATTATTTATTTG
>JABFPB010003672.1:0-16523 GCA_022817645.1 Ceratoteleas bidentatus
AAGGTATAGGGTGGAAAGTTATTACTTCCCTAGGGAAGTAATGGGCAACTTTCCGCCCGCCCGAGAGGGCGGAAAGTACTCACTTTCCGCCCTCTCGGGCAAGCGGAATAGTATATTACGTCCGAGGGCTGCACCGGCGCCCGAGGCGGATACGATGTTTTTCACGTCAGTGTAGCGTGCTAAAAGTGGACCGATTTAGGTTAGAGTGCCGAAAGCGACAGCTTTCTGCACGAGAACCTAATTAGTTCCACTTTTGGCCGCTACACTGACGTGAAAAGTTATTGATTTCTGCCCTAGGGAAATAATAGCTTTCCGCCCTATACGTTTTTTGCACTTGATACAAAACGCACTGTATGTAGTACCAAGAGAAGAAATTACTAACTTTCCGCCCTCGATACTCTATGCACTATTGCACCTCGGACGAAGAAAACTATTTTGCGCCCATGATACGAAATGTACTATTACGGCCCGAGGGAGCGAAAAATATACGATGAAAATCATTCCCAGACAAAAATATACGAATCGTAGACGCATCGAAAACGAATCGAAAACGAATCGAAATCGAATCGTAGACGCAACGAAAACGAATCGAAATCGATTCGTCGACGATTCGATACCGACTCGAAAACAATTCCGAATTTGGGTTTTCGGAAACGAGTCGGAAACGAGTCGGAAGCATGTCGGAAACCCCTATGAAAAAAACGACGTAGGAACCCATATAGACATCGAACATGGAATCCATGTGGATTCTATGTGGAGGAACATTCGGACGTAGATTCGACGTAGATTCCACGTCGAATCAACGTGTTTTAGAGGTATGTCTGTAAAGGAACCTACGTAGGAACAAAAAATTATTTAAATAATTAAACATTAAACTTTAACTGTTATTAACATCGAGCAATCTAATGTGCAATATTCTGTATGATTGCATCATTTTATATTAGTTATATTCGAAAGCCCGTTAGATACTACCAGCCACCTGAAAATGTCACTTTCCAGAAAGGTATTTGCGGCAATATACACCTTTTGTTAAATCATAGAAGCTGGCATAGAAAATCGAGCAAACCTTTCTCGCAAGTGAATTTTCAGGTGGCTGGTAGTATATAGTGGGCTTTCGAATATAACTAATATAAAATGATGCATTCATACAGAACATTGCACGTTCGATTCCTCGAAGTTAATAACAGTTATGTTTAATGTTTAATTATTTAAACAACTTTTTGTTCCTACGTAGGTTCCTACGTCGTTTTTTCATAGGGGTTTCCGACACGCTTCCGACTCGTTTCCGACTCGTTTCCGAAAACCCAAATTCGGAATTGTTTTCGAGTCGGTATCGAATCGTCGACAAATCAATTTCAATTCATTTTCGATGCGTCTACGATTCCCATATTTTTGTCTAGGTTTTTTATAATTATAACTAAAACCATCGATATCGAAATTAAAAGATTGATAAATCAAATACATGTTACAGTATCGGTAGTGGGACTTCAAGATTTGGTTCCGGTATCATTGGTGTGTTCAAACCAACGTCCCACAAGCACCTTATAACATACAGTTTAAAACTATACACCAAGCTACAAAAAATGGGCTATGAGATTGGTCTTAGACGATGTGGAAGCATTAATTTAGCTCAGACGAAAGATCGAATGATTGCTCTCAAGAGAAGAATGGCTTACAATGTTCCAACAGGGACACCCTGCGAGGTGAACTTTTAAGCTATTTTTTCCCTAGCCCCACTGCTCATCTAGTTTAAAACTGACCAAGTCATTTAATAGATGTTAGGTAAAGCAGAACTGAAAAGGAAGTATCCCTACCTAAATATTGAAGATCTGGAAGGCGCCGTTTGGGTACCAGAGGATGCGGTCGCTGACTCACTGAAGATATGCAACACTTTGGTCACGCTGGCAAAGAAGGGTGGCGTCAAGTATGTGGAGCATTGCAGGATATTGAACGTTTTGACTCAAAACGGAGCCGTGAAGTCCGTTAAAACTACCAAAGGTACTCTCGAATGCGAGTACTTCGTTAACTGTGCTGGAATGGTAACTTCATATATTTCATCAGTGCATAGTTCATCCCTTGAAAACAAAGACAATGGAATATTTTTTCAGTGGTCCCGCGAACTGGGATTGTTGTGTATCCCTCCTGTAAAGATACCGGCTTATCCAGCGGAGCAGCTTTACGCAACTACAATACCTCTGAACGTGAATGCAAATTTCCCAGCCATTCGGGATTTTGACTCTTACACTTATATGCGGGAATGGAATGGTATTGTTTGTTAGCTCTTAATGAATATGTTGCTTTCAGGAAAATGTGTCTTCAAATAAGATGTAAGGTTTTAACATGGAAATGTTGTAGGAGGAATCTTGGCAGGGTGGTTTGAACAGGAAGCGAAGCCGGCGTTTGAAAACAAGCTGGTACCGTCTGAAAATTGGACCGATCATATGAAAATTGATCCGGGGCATTGGAAACCACTTTGGAGTAAAGCTGTGCACAGGTTGTCAATTCTGCAAGACATCCCAGAGCCCACCATTTACAATTGTCCAGACACATTTACACCAGATGGCAGGTGGATTTTGGGCCCCAGTCCAGAAGTGCGAAACTATTTTGTTGCTGTTGGCATGAATGGCAACATGCTGCAAGGCATGTTCCATTTTAATCTATTCATCCTTTTTATCGTAATGATCGTTGCATTCCGATGAATTCTTTCCTGCTTAAAAAGTCTGACTCGATGGATTAAAGATATTTTAGTTTTTCTAACGTTGGCACTTTTCTCACAATTCCGACTCGGAATCCAATGCTATATTCTGATTTGGAATCCGAGTTGGACTTATGTAGGATTTAGCAAAAATTATATGCATTATGTGATGCTGTTTACTCAACTGTAGAGAAAGAATAGGATATTGGAAATGGTTATTTAATACATATTTAATGTTCTGTTTTGAATAAGGTGCGGGTGGAATCGGGAAGGAAGTCGCCGAATGGATAATTCATGGAGAGACCACGCACGAATTACTTCCGTTCCAGCTTCAGCGTTTTCTGGATGTGCACAGCAATAGGCAATATTTGATAAGACGAACGAGAGAAGTCGTTGGACGCAATTACGCGATTTTGTATCCTCATCAGTGCGAATACAAGTACGCGCGCAACCTGCGATGTTCGCCTTTGTACTCCATCCATGAAGAACGAGGTGCCATTTTCGGCATCAAAATGGCTTACGAGCGGCCGCTTTACTTCGACTCGACTTATAAAAGTAAACCACAAACGCATCATCATCATTTGCAAAAGAGTATTTCCCTAAAAGTCAGTAATGTAACGGATCATAATGATTTACATAGGAGGCCAAAAGAAACCCGAAATGCCACCAGGAAGCTTTTACAAGCCGAAGTTCTTCAAGTTTATGAAAGAGGAGTTCATGGCGTGTAGAGAAGGAGTCGGAATCATCGACATGAGTTCGTTCTCAAAAATAAAGATCAAGGTTTTTTTGTACTCATGTTTACGTAGCAAACCAGATGTGATGAGAGATTTAAGACATTCGTTTCTTTTCAGTCGGCTCGATCAGAAGCGGCAAATTATTTACAGTATCTCTGCTCGAATGATGTAAATATCCCGGTTGGTGGGATCGTGCATACGGGAATGCTGAATGAACGAGGAGGATATGAAAACGATTGCATGATCGTGCGTCAAGAAGAAAACCAATTTTTTATGGTTTCGCCGACGATGCAGCAGACTCGAATTTTTCAGTGGATGTCGAAGTAAAATATTCTTTATACATTTCATGTCTATGTGATATAAAAAAATGTCACATGCACGGAAAGTTGTTGATTTCCTCCTTAGGAAAGTAATAACTTTCCATCCTATACTTTAGGAGGAAAGTTATATTTGTTCCCTTGGGAAGAATGGAATTACCTTCCACCCTGATCCTCATGCAGAAAATGAGTACTTTCCTTGCACTTTATACAAAAAGCAATGTATATACCATGGAAGAAAATGACTAACTTTCCGCCCTTGGTAGAATGAACTATTGCTGAAGAAAGTAGCAGTAGTTCATTGTCTCAATAGCAATAATTCATTTCAAAGTCGTGGGTCGAAAATTAATTATGCAATTGTGTTCTTCTCTAGACATTTGCCATCCGACCATTCTGTTAGACTGAGCGATGTGACTTCAAAATACACAGTCATCAACCTCGTTGGTCCCAAAGCAACACAGTTGCTGTCTGAGTTGTCGAACTCGAATATTAACTTGCCAAGTTTTACTTACAAAGTATACATCTGCTACTATTATTCCAAACTCATTATCTATTGCAGTTACAGTTGAATGTTGAGTAATTTGTTTCCCAACAGTACAGAAACGTTCAGCTAATAGTCTTTATTTTTGTTTTCCACAGATTATTAACGTCGGATATGCTTCCGACGTTATGTTAATGGCTTTCACACATACCGGAGAACCAGGCTTTTGCCTCTATGTGCCATCTGAGTATGCACTCCACGTGTATTCCACGCTGATGAGCACTGGTCGGGATTATGGCGCTCGTGACGTTGGTGTATTAACACAAAGGTTTATGAGATTGGAAAGATTTATCCCTTTTTGGGCAGAGGAACTTACACCATTTATTACCCCGTTTGAAGCAGGGAAAATGTATAGCGTTAAGTTAGATGTATGTACTAGAAGACGTGTAAAGCACGTCGAAAATTTCTCCGTAACAATTTTTCTAGAAATTAATTGAAACTACTGAATTTTGTATAAATTTTGTGTTACTATATTAACAGAAAGACAATTTTATTGGAAAACAAGCACTACAACGGCAAAAGGAACAGGGCATAACTAAAAGACTGGTATTATTCGTGCTGAGCAACTTGGATGCTGACAAACATATTTGGCCTTGGGGAGGAGAGCCAATCTATCGAAACGGCGAATTTGTAGGCACAGTTACTTCTGCTGGGTAAATAAAAAAATCGTCTAATCCGTACAAATTAATGTTAAGGAGAGAACAAAGGCAAATGTCTACTACAGAAAAATTTAGCAAAATAATTGAATGGTTAATTTTCAATCTAGTAACTTTTGACCTATAAATCACCTTAAGAAAAGTAATACTATTTTATGGTTACCACAGGTATGGGTTTTGTCTTCAAAAACTGATTTGTTTGGGATTCATCAATCGCCCACATGCCAAGAAGGATGAATTATTCAGTATTGTCACCAACGACTTTATAACGGATTCTTCCGCTCATTATGAAATAGACATAGCCGGGGAACGTTTCTCCGCGAAGCCACACATTCATCCCTTACAGGTTGTGGCACTGCACAAGTTGGATAATAAATACACCCCGACGCCAGTAAACGTCTACAAAGACGACATCTCGATGGAAATAAATTAGACGAAACATCAATTTGTCAACCAAAATGACTCAACTGCGTAAACAGCAACTTGTCATTTCAATCACGTCACTTTATTTATCCATATTATATGCTATTTAAATATTTATACAAATGTTGAGGCTATTAGATTATAAAAAAGCTTCGTGCGGTGATGTCTAACACGCAAATGCTCATTTGCGTTGTTCATACATTGAATTTTGTATCCTCTTTTGGTATTTCTCGAACGATTTGCAAATAGTCTCCCGAAAATGCGTACAAAGGCCAAATGTCTTTAACATAGTGTACTGTTATTGATTCACGGAGAATACAAATCGTAAGGGAAATGCTATTTTTTTCTTCCTGTTCCTTACAATTTGTACCCCCGATTGCTTTCGATTCATAAAGTTTGTACATCCTTTATTAACTATTTACAGCGTTTTGTTAGAGTTGTATAACCAGAAGACTGAATAAACAAAGAAATACTCAAATAATCGTGTTTTATATTTTACAATACAACCACCTGTAAACTGCAAGGTCCAATTTCATAGCTGTATTTACACGAGCCACTTTCTGTGGTTGTTAGTTAATGTGGCATTACAAAACCCGAACGAAGTATTTCTTTGAAACGGATACCGTCTTTCTCTGACTTCTCCTGAAAGCGAGTAGCAACACGTAATACGTTGACTCAACGATAAGAATGCTGCGTGGACTTCATCCGACGTTGAATTTTATGTTTTAAAAAACAGCAATACAGGTCATTGATCGAAACAATCCCAGTGCGTTTCGCAGCTTTCTGTCAGTACCGGCGCCTAACAAATGTTCTAAAGATGCGAAAGTAATTGACCCGATGCCGCACGTAAACGATTATGCA
Organism: Ceratoteleas bidentatus; assembly: GCA_022817645.1. Taxonomy (NCBI): domain Eukaryota; kingdom Metazoa; phylum Arthropoda; class Insecta; order Hymenoptera; family Scelionidae; genus Ceratoteleas; species Ceratoteleas bidentatus. The sequence goes on from JABFPB010003672.1 coordinate 6,228, forward strand.
ATGTCTTACAAAATTAGATATCCATGATTCGTTAGCAACGAGTGTTCCAGTGGAAACGTTCCCTTAAACTCGACAAAATAGCATACAACATTCTCGGCGTCAAATATACAATAATATACCATTTGTTCTTATGTTGCCCAAGCCATCAGATCCTTCAAGTCCTCGTCTTCTTCTGCAGCCTTTGATTCTGAAAATTGTAATTTTTAGTTTGTAGTTATTGCTTGGATTACAGGAATTTTGATTGTGTGATTTAAATCAGTAATTTAATCGTGACTCAATTCAAATGATTTTTTGATTGGTGATTTAAATAATCGCTAATGTTTGTAATTTATTTTGAATGTTACATTATAATTTTCTTTAATAATATACCTAATCAAAATGGCAACCAATTTAAATTTTCATTAGCTGAATGATTAAACACATATTTATTTACAGTTCAAAGACTGTGCAAAATGAGTTCATCTGAATATTGTTCACTTCTCTCATTTAGACAAATGGTGTAAACTTCATTTAACTATAAAGTAGATTTGTTTTATTATCTGCTGTAACTATAAACTGTTAACCAATTAGCAATTAAATCAGATTTTGATTCAAATCACGTTATTATTTTGAATCAAATAAATCTATTAATTTAATTTATTCAAATAAGCATGATTTTTCGTTAAATTAAAACTATTAAACTTTTTTTCTTTCACTTACTCGCTTTGGCTTTCGCGGGTGCAGCTGGTTCGGCAGCAGCCGCAGTCGGGACTTCGGGCAATTCGTCGGGTTGCTGTACTCCAATGAGTTCGAGGTCGAGCTGTTCCTGTTCCAGTTCTTCCAACTCCTTCTCGAGCTCATCCTCGTCAACGTCCTGGCCAAAGGCAACAGGATTCGAAATGGCATCGGAAATTTCCCTCGCAACGTCCTGTTGTTCGGCAATATCATCCATCATATCATGAACTTGGTCCACGTCCCTAAAATTATTTTCAAAATTATGTATGAGTAAGAAACCTTTTGTATAAAAATAATGAGAATTTAAAGTTTAGCGATTTTCCTGAACAAACTATTTTTAATTAAATTTATTTTATACTGCATATGAAATGATGTTAAAGTATGCTTTTTTAATTGAATATATTATTAATTTATTGCTGTACATGTGTTGATGAGCAGCTTTCAATGCATCTGCAGCATTCTTCATAGTAGTAAGTACAGCAGTATTAGTGTTTGCACTTTCAAGTGCCTCTCTTTGCATTTCAATTGTGGATAGGGTCCCATCGATTTGTTTTAGTTGATTTTCGTATCGTTTCTTTCGTTTTAGGGCTTGAATAGCCGCTGAAAAGGTAACACGTTATGTTATTTTTGCTGGTCAGCTGATTTCAGTATGATAGTATAATGTGATACAATTTTGAGACTATTTGGCATATACAAAAAACTAATCTTTAAAATACAAATTTAAAATATCAACAATATGTAAAAAGTATAACAATTTAGATCATACAATTGTTTAAAGCAGAGGTCACATTGATAATAATAAAATTAAGGATCTGTATGATCCATTAGATCATACAGATCCTTATGAATACAATGGACACCGTATTATAAAAAAAATAATGTTACATTAATTTGTAATTTTTGGGCTACTAGTATTTTACTACATACAGATTTGTAATTTTTTAGTTTAACAATAATATGAGGAGAAATACAAATAAATATTATATCTTTATAACTTATAAAGATCTTATGACAGTAGTTGAAAATAAGGACATTAATGAAACATTTGTTATTGACTGTGATATACTGCATTTTGCGAACATTTACTTGCAACTTCATTTTATTTTATTTAATATTATTTATTTTATTTTATGTAACATTTTTCTTTAATTTTATTCCATTTACATTAATAGTGTTCCACAAACTTAAACAAAATTAATTTAACATTAATTAGAAACTTTCACAAAGCAATCTAATAATTATTTAGCATCAGAGGATTGAGTCCGTAATCTAAATCACTTAATTGAAGATATTCAATCACCTCAGCAAATGAACAGAAAATAGTGACTCATCATTAAATTAGATTACTTAAAAGCCAGAATCACATATTCACATTTTCACTAACATTCAACCTCACATAATAAACTACATACATCTTGACAAGAGATATTCTCCTTTTTAAACAAAAAAAACTATCCATTGTAAACCACTTGCTCTTAACAACAATGAGTCAATGTTCCCTCTTCATCCATGAGAAATAGCTACCTATACTTATACATGTATTTATTGTTGTACAATTTTATTATACTGAAATAAAATCTTGAATTTACAACAATCAAAATTCAGGTGTCAAATAGAATTCAAAATTGTACCAAGAGTCAAATCTAATAATATTCGTTTAATCATCCAAGATAATTATCTGTTCATAGATAACAACTGACAGTGTGTTATACATTGTATTGTATGTACAATAAAATATATGACACCTTGTCAATATCCTGCCAGTAAGCAGCGCTGACAAACAACAACTAACCTCTTTTGTTTTTGGTGCCATGTTTTTTGGCGACTTGTATTTCTAGAGTAATTTTGTCTTCCAAAAAGGTCTGTTTTTTTAACAACATGTCCTCAGTCTCACGCAATTTTTGAATCGCATCAGCCGTCGACGGGGACGCGGCCTCCTTCTTGCCGCCAAATATTTTGCCGAAGAAACTCATCTCTTCGCTGTCACTTTACACAATTTACAAACTCTCGCACAGTGCGAATTCGGTGTATTTACAAAGTACCAGCAACCAACGACACTGCAATTAACTTCTATGAAATCACCGAGTGAATGTCGCCATATTTGCTTGTATTTTGTGACTTACGTCATGACGTCATAATCTGACGCGAGAGCGCGCTAAATTCAACAGAATGATGCATCAATTCAAATTTCGAAACTCTGCGACATTTCATAAGTTTGTGTAGAATAATTAAGTAAGTTTTATTTTTAAAATTGCAAAATTGTTATTTGTCGTTTTATCATTTTACAGAAATATAAATAATACACTCAATAAATATTAAAAAAAATGAAAATGTTAATAATCATTATTAAAAAATTAGAATCGTTAAAAATTGGGATGCTGTAGCCAGATTAGATTGCGTAAAATTATAAATTTAGAACATCTGGATTTTGTGTACTTAGTTTTCAATGTGTTGGAAGTGAAATCAAGGAAGAAGAGAAATAAGGATTCATATAAGATTGATAATTTATTTATTATATATAATATAAATTATATTTTACATATTATACACGATTTACAATATGTTAGATTGTGGATGGATTGTGTAGATAAGAAAATATACTGTATGAGAAATAAGAGATTGAATGACAATATTTCGCCAAATTTTATATCGATTCCCAAAAATAATATACTTTCAACTTTTATAATATCACATTTTACATCTTTAAAAGCATAGAAGAACGGATTCAAATGTATGTAAAAAAACTACAATCGAAATTATTTATAATCTAATATCCATGTATGAAAATACACAGCATGTGTATTTTCATACATGAATATTAGATTATAAATTTGATTACAAATCAGGCAATAATCCAAAAAGATTAGCAAAAACTATGGTCCCATTACAGTGCTTTATGTGAAAAATGTTTATAAAAATTGTTATTTTGCGTAATATTTCATAGATAATAACATTATTTGCTTATAAAAATGTAGTCGTTGCTTTCTCCTCCAATAGAATTCATACTGTATTTTTCCTCGCTCTAAAAGTGACTTAGATCAACTTTCAATCCCCCTCCTCACTTCCTCATTTGCGAATAAGTTTCAAACCTATCCAATATCTCAAAGTTTCACGTATGAAATGGATTCGTATCAATCAGCGTAACATCCAGAAGCGTAACACTCGTTTGTGCTAAATAAGCCTTCTCAGCTCTAACAGCCAATCCCTCTTTCAGCCCCTATTGCCGTTGTCATTTTTCAATCCCTTAACAACCTCCATCTCATCCAAAACTCCAATCAGCTTCGCCTGAATGTTCGCCACTTTCACCGACTGATATATAGACTCCTGGAAATACTTTTGCGCCGATCTCAGACTTTGCGGTACCAAAATACCAAACCACTTCAACGGGTTCTGAACACTGTCCGCGGCGGGTTTCAAACTGATGTCGAACTGCGGCACGGGTTTCCCATCCTGATCCGTCATCACGCTCTCCAGTTCGAACAGCGACGTAACGTTGTCCATATGAATTGGTATCTGCGTCGTTCCAATGGCTTCCTTTCCCCGAATCATCTTGGCTTTCGCCAACTCGATCTGCGCATTTCGCAGAGACTTCTCCATCTCCATTGTGGCTGCCACCTTCTGCTCCATCAGTTCCAAGTTAAGCAGCACCAGGTTGTCCAGCTTCTCATCCAGCTTTTCATCCATCTTTTCATCCAGCTTTTCATCCATCTTTTCATCCAGCTTTTGCAAATCCTCCGTCCTTTAGTGAAAACAAGAAACAAAATCATCCTCAGTTTCAACTCATTATCGTTCCTCTTTCTTATCTCTCTCAGGAGACTTCCGCCTATAAACAACCAAATTATGTCCGTACTTTCCTTCCGGAAAGTGAGCATAGAATATGGTAGCTAACGCGTCATAGTGCTTCAAGAATGGCGAAATCTTATCCACGACATTATCAAACACAATCAAATGACTAGGCAGCTGTTCCTCCTCCCTGTACTCCTCATCCAACCATTTCATGGGTTCCGCAAAGAAACGATCCGCTTCGTCAATGTATCCTTCGACCTGCCGGAAGTTCGGTTCGCAGGTGAGGAACCTGGTGCTGACGTTCCTGTGGAGGTGACTGTACAATGGTACTGCGTGGCAAGGTGTCAGGAAGAGCAAATTTATGGCGGAATCTTCTCGGGGCAATTGTCGTCGCAAGAACTTCATCACGTCCAAAGAGCCCCTCATGTGGAGGAAGGAAAAGTACAATCCTGGTACCAAGTTGGCTACCAGGAATACGACTGTGATGATTTTTCTTGTTTTTCTGGAGACCTCCAACACCGGGACAGAGCTGGTGATGTACAGCAAGACCGGAAGCAGTGGCAGAACGAAGCGGAACTCTTTGTGGGGCAAGAGGGAGTAGACGAAGAGGGTCCAGATGGCGCTGACGAGGAGAACGAACTGCTTGTGGTAGAAGGAGCAGCGTTTGCAGACGCGGTAGGCGGCCGTTGGGAGCAGAAGGCAGTTCAGTCCCAGAACAACTGGCAATCCCGAGTAAAGGTACCAGAGCAGCGAGTGTACGCCGTAGAAGTCGGATATCTGGAGGACGACGTTCGACTTGAGGAACTCCCAGGGGGTGATTACGAATCGCTTATAGTGCAGTGTGTCGATGAAAGTTGAGACGGCGAGAGAGGTCGCACCTACGAAAAGGATGTCTTTAATAATGTGGAAGAACGATTGGCCTGAAATGGTGTATTAAAACATTTTGAAACGTAGGAAACTTTTTCGGAGATTTTTTCTTGATCGCTTGATCTTCAGATCGCTTACAATAAAAAATCCGCCGAAAAGCTTCGTGTTTCAAAATTTTCAATTCTCCACTTCTATCAGATTGCTAGGGAGGAAAGAGGGGTTGTAAATACCTATGAGAGAACACTGAGTAAGTGTCGCATAAAATCCGGATTCTCGTGTGAACAGATAGTACAAGCAAAGTGGCAACCAGAGGATCGCCGCAGTGGGTCTTGCGAGACACAGAAACCCGACCAACCAGAGGAAGGAGCCTGTTTGGTGGCCTTGCCAGGGAAACATGGTGAGAGCGATTGTCGTAATGGTTGTTTCCACCGTGTTGATCAGCGTGCGAGTAGCACAGAAGTACCAGTACCAATTGCACATGAAACACAGGAGTGCCATTTTGCTCTTATTGGTCCAGAGATAGAAGCGGTAGTCAGCGTAACCACTGAGAAAGGCTTGGAATACTCTGGGCATTATCAATAGCAGCTCGACATAGTCCAGGTGGAGAATATCGAGCAGTTTGTACAGTAGGGAGATGAGGAATGGGTACATGTAACTACGGATACCCCAAAGCCATTCCCAAGTGAGGTACCCGTAATCGAAAGCTAACTTATGGGCCACTTCCAGGCTTTGCCAGTACTCGTCAGGTACATGAGGAGTTTGCACCACGAATACTGAGAACAAGCGCCAGAGAATCAGAGTCAAGAGCGTCTTGTACTTGGTCATTTCAATATCTAGTGATGTTTCTGACTTATCCGTGAATGAATATCAGCATGCTTCTCGTTTATTGTCATTTGATTGGTCTTGATAATGTGGTGAGAATTATATTCAGTTCTGGTGACCTGAGAGAACAATATGTTATTAGAAATCTTGATCATTATGGGGATAATTAATTGTATTAACCCTTGCTAAAATCATCCATTCAATATGATTTTACGATAAATTTAATATTAAATTTAATATGAGATTAATATTAAATGTAATATTAAATATCTTCGGTATGAGGATATGGATGGAGGTATACACTTTTATTTTAAATTTCATATTAAACTGAAAGAATGGTTTTTTTATCAAAAGAAAAAAATAATAATCAGATAGAGATATATTATGAAAGGTGTTCATGTTTGCAGAAAACCTTTACATTCGCATCATGACAAAAGAAAACAATTATTCAAAATGTGTTAAGATTTATTAAAAGTATAACATTTGCACCACGTCCCTGGTAGAAACAGACACTGAAAAAGTCTGAAAAATACTCTGTAAATCTCTTAAAATTTCTGAAAATCTTTTTAAAAATATAGCATTCACATTTTGTAGATAATTTCAGAGTTTCAAACAAGGGTATTGTCTTCAAACTCTAAAAAAACTCTGAAAATCGTTTAACATTGGTACTGACAGACTTTTTCAGACACTGCCAGAGGTATTTAGACATTTTCAGAAATTTTATTTCAACAAGGGGTATACAATTAATATTTTGCTACACTGAATAAAAAAAAAACATCTTTTGTTATTTTATTCTCTTATAATGTTCTAGCACTATTTCTTTACAATGATCTTTAAAATACAAATTATAAAATATTTATATATATGAAATGAGATTAATATTTCATTATCACTACTTGTGATTAAAACATGTAATCAGGGTAATAACTTTCACACAACAATAATTACACATAAATCATATGAATACATTTTCTAACCTCTTTTAAAAATCATAATATTGCAGACACCGATTTTACAAAGAGAGTTACACGACGTACCCATAGCTTCAATTTTCAAATGTAAATTGAACTATAAGCCCGTCCATCCCACTGGAATAATGTTTTTGAGTTAAATAATGAATCTTGTTTCTTACAATCCAATCTGCTTTAATAATATACTTACATCTTAATTTTCAACGCTGCCATAGACAGTTGCTTATATTTCTTGTGCTTCTATTACTTAAAACTATTCCTATTGCACAATTCTCATTTATTTTCTACAACAAAAATGCTACAATTGGAATGCTAAATGAAATTTTAATCGCAATGCAGAGTTGACGTTATCACATAAAGACAACTTCACGTTGTTTACAAATGATCAATGCGAATTGTTTACAGAGAGAATTAAATTCTCCTTTTTATTATATATAGAACCATCCGATGTCATTACATTGCGTCTCTGTAAATCATTGGAATACTGACAACTTTTCAATATTCATAATTTTTTGCATTGGGCACATTGTTTAGCTAATTATATCAATAATGTCGATCATTTCCCTGTATTCAAACCGAAAACTTCCAAGCCTGAGATGTGTCACATATTGTTGTCATGTGATTCGTTATGCTGTAACTTGCGTCAGTTTGGATTAGTTTTCATTTAAAAAATCCAAACAACGTCACTGGCAACATAAATTGTAATAATCTGTAAAAATAAGCCTTTTCGAATATTAATATGTTTTTTATTTCGTGAGTTTATATAAATTTTATATTAATTTCGTTAAAAATTTCAAAACAATCAATTTCATTCATGAAAACATATTTAGGGACATTGGGAACAACGTGCTAGGGATTTTTGTGCTTATTCGAAAGTTCTAGAACTTTATTCTACATTCTTAAACACCAATGGCTATCTCTTTTCAACTGAAGATACAGGCTAATGTGCAACAAAGATAGAAGAGTCCCTGTTCCTGCACGTTGACAGTCAGCCACAGTTTAGGAACGAAAAGTGGTTTGATGACGAATGTGGCTATATATATAGTCTAGACTAGATAGATCTGTATACAGTGTTGTTTTCGTGACGCTTTGTGAATAAGTGCAGCAGAGTAATCTAAAGTTTTTTTGTTACTGTGTGTAAATTAGTGAGTTTTGCAAGAAAATGCATATTAAAAACTCAGGAGGTTCAGATGCAAAGGGACGTGAAGCAGTCCCGGAGTTGGAGAGTCAATTTATTCTGCGTTTACCACCAGTGAGAAGATATTCTAACCTCTTCTTAAGTGTTGAGTTTATACTGTAATAAATGATTACTAATTCACGATTGCACTGTTTTAGGAACCAGCAAAGATTCTAAGAGAAGTTTTGAGCAGTGGAATGGCTCTAAAAGACAGACTGAGTATAAAACTAGAAAATGATATGAGACATGGAGAAGTCAGATTCGATCACTGGTTGTTGCATGGAAAAGTAAGTAATATTTTTCAAATTGCAATACACTTTTCATATAAATGGAACAGTGGAAACTGATAATTTTACTTTTATTGTCTTTTTAGGTTGTTGATTTACCTACAATTATTGAATCGTTGAAAACGATTGATAATAAAAGTTTTTACAAAACCGCTGATATCTGTCAGGTAATGAATGATCAATTTATATATTTTATAATTTTTGTTTAATGTATATATTTTATGTTAAGCCAATATTCAATTTTAATTAATTTGAGTGTTATTAATACAGATGTTATTGTGCAAAGAAGAGGAAGATCAAACAACAGACGAAGAGTCTCCTGTAAAAAAGAAGAAAGATCCAAACAAGGTTGATAAGAAATTTTTATGGCCCCATGGTGTGACTCCCCCAATGAAAAATGTTAAACGCAGAAGGTTCCGAAAAACGTTAAAAAAGAAATATGTTGAGGCTCCAGAAATTGAAAAGGAAGTTAAGCGTCTGCTGAGAGTCGATAATGAAGCAGTGAAGGTAAATTTTGAAGTTATTTGTGAAGATGAAGATCACACAAAATCCGGTAAAATGTCCGCAAGTGGTAATTTGGACAAAAGCGATAATACAGATGAACATGCTGGAACTTCAAGTAACATTGACATGGTTAATTATGGTAAGAAATGGCATATTTTCATTTAAATATTTGTTCGTATTACAACTGGATTCAGTTTCATTGATTTATATGGTTGTACATTTCAGCTGAACATGAAATATTTGGAGAAGCAGTTAGTGACAGTGAAGATGACGATGAAGATGTCAATATCAATGTCATGGAACTTGACGAAAACAGTAGAATCTCGGCAGACAGTCGAGTTTCCGACTCAAATTCGATGCAAGTGGGATATTCGGATCGATTGGCCAGCAATAACTCGTCTAATAGCCATTTGGTCACAGAGTTCAGTAAAGATATGTTCCAGCCGGATAACAGTACAGAAGGTTTCCAGGATATCAAACCAATTAAGATGGAGGAATCTCTTGAGGAAAAAGCAGTTAAACTGGAAAACTTCACCTCAGAGTTTATAGTACCTGACGATTATACTGAATCAACGATAACTGCGAAAGAAGGTATGTGCTTTTTACTTCAAGACTTCTGATTTGATCTTTTCATAAACTTAAAGACTTATTGTGTAATAAGAATATGTAATTAAATCTTTCTTTGGTTTATTGCAGTGTCGATTGCAGAAAGTGTCGAGGAAAGAAAGAGGATTTTGAAGGCTGAATTAGCGGAAATTCAACAGAGAAGATTACAGCAAGAAGGCGAAATAGCTAACATAGAGAATGCAAAACTAAGACAACGATTCCAGGAGATTATAGATAGTTTGAAATCCCAGGAAGAACAGAAGACACAAGAGGTAAATCTTTACAAAATATTTTTTTTATTTATACTTTGAGAATCAATTGACCGTGTTCAAACTGAACACGGTCAATCGAACCACGTCCAATTCGACCGCATTTATGACAGTAAAATAACATCTAGAAGTGCTGAATTGAAATAGTTTTTTGGCGCATTCCAAAACGACCGCTGTGAGTTAATCAACATCTAGTTCGACCGCTGTTGATGAATGTATTTAGCATTTCAAAATGAGTCTAGAAAATTGAAAATAAAAAAAAAAAAAAAACAAAAATTGTTAAGATTTAAACT
>JABFPB010003673.1:0-16522 GCA_022817645.1 Ceratoteleas bidentatus
TATAACGTGGTGTAAGTTTTGCCGCTTTTGCACCGAATAATGCGGTGTAAAGTTGGTGCAAAGTCAAACGCCAGGGTATAAATCACAATTCCCGCCTTTTCCCGCGCGACAAAATTCCTAGTATAAATCCCCCGCTTTTCATGCTTCTTACACCCTGCACCCCCTCCTTCCACCCCTCCCCCTCCATTTCCTCTACCCCCGCCGCCCTGAAGCGCGGGGCGCCTCGACTCGCGATCACGCGCCTGTCCCTTTGACAGAAATAGCAGACGACGCTCGCGTCCGTCCGCGTTAACGTCGCTCTCCCATGGACGCACGGCCTGTCGCACGGGCTCGCGTAAAATGTGAAAAGGCCGCCGTGCCCGTGACGTCCAGTTAACGACGTAACTCCGCCAACGAACGACGAGCGCCGAGTCCGCGCCGCGATGGCCGAGACGACCGAGTTCGGGCCGCGGAAGACCGTCTTCATCCTCGCGATCGTCGCTGGCTGCTTCGCCGTGCTCTGGCCGAAGGTCTTCTACCCCATGCTGTCGACGTCCGTCGCGCCGCGCCACCCCGCCAGCGACGCAAGCAGTAAGTTGACGAGACCGAGACATCGACAGCGCCGCCATGGGCCCTCATTGGCCGTCGGACGGGTGCGCGATTAGCGTATAAATAGTCGTTGGAAGGCTTCCCGAGATCGAGGCCCGCGATTCCCCGGAATCACGATCGGACGAATGTCCACCCTTCGGGCTAAAGATAATCGGGGTGGGAGGGGTGGAAAAAGGTACTGTGGAAGAGTCTGGAAAGGGTGGTGGTTTGGGGAGGGGTGTTTTCGTAGAGATGTTTACACAGATGAGGAGTATCAAAGAACAGTTGAGAAATTCCAATAGGAATTCTAATTGTATCTATGCAGTTTTTGACAATATTTTTTCAATTGTATATGGTTTGTATAGGGAACTTGATGCCCATGCGGAATTACATATAAATTTTATTTGTATATCATTGCAGTTCCATGTCGGAAATATGTTTTTATGGTATATACCTGGATTTTCCAGTGTTTTTATGTGTATCTAATTGTTTCTAATGAATTTTTCAACTGGGAAATTATATGTTGGAAAAACGGGTAGAAATCGATCGGATTCATGTGTTTGGATCCTGTTTTACAGATCCTACCCAAAAACCTATGTGGTTTTTGGGTAGGTTTTAAAAGAGAATATTCAGCTTGGAAATATATATTTAGTTGTTTGGTATTTATATGTATCTGCGAATAGAAGTGCTATCCATCGATATCCATGTGGATTTTATCTATTTTTAATTTGGATCTATTTGATTTGAATAGATTTTTACGACAAGGTCTTTAGATGTTGGAATAGCTAAGGCAAAAGTTTCGATGAATTGACTAATAATTTATATTTTATCACTATAATTTATTTGTGTGAAGTAATTCGCGTTTGTCAACGTATTTGTGTTGATTTGGAGGGGGGTTTAGATTGTCAATATCCATGCTGAAAAGTGATTTGGGGGTATCTGTTCTGAAGAAAATATTTAGTAAAGAATGTAAAAATGTTATAGTTCAAAAGATTTTTTATTGAAAAATTCTATTTATTAAATAATGTTTTGTTTTCGTATATAATTTGTTAAGTTACTTTATCGATATATTCATTAATGTAATACATAACTAGGGTAGCAGCAGTATCTATCTATTTTTAGAATGAATGTCGCTACAATTGTTTATAAATGCGAAAGGTCTATGCTTTTTCAGTGTTTACAAACACTTCATAATTTAATTTGTTTATTATTTGTAAGTGCACTTTTTCCATGTTTTTCAATCATATTGCGGATACATTGTGTATACATTTCTACATAACGCCGGTTATTGGAGAAGTACTGGTTTGGAGTTGCGGCGATTTCGTATTGATCGGGATACAGTGTGGGTGAAGTTAGAGGAATTTAGGGGTTGGGGAAAATGTAATGGGGAAGATGAAAAGCCGTATGGACATAGGAAACTCACTGTTGAATGAAAGAAATCAGATTGTATTATTCATTTACACTTTTTACATGTTTCGTGGATGTAGATGGTACAAATTAAATTTCATAATTGTTACACTGGGAGAAAAGTTTGTAATATTACAATAAATTTTACCACAAAATTGCAGTACTTACTGTACTTTTACAATAATTAAAATTGACTGTATTTTTTAAAATTATTTTTTGATATTACAGCGTGCATTTTACAATACACACTGTAAAATCATGGAAAATTTACCATAATTTCATAGTACTTCACTGTAAAATTATGGTAATTTTACTGGATCTATTATGTTTATTATTTTGTTTCTTGAACATTTTTTTAAACTTCATACTGCAGTTTTGTTGTTGTTGCTGAAGAATATGAATCAACGAATTCCAATTTCACCAATAAGTTCCCACGAAGTCAATAGACTAGAGACACGTCACGGAGACCGGAATAGAATTGGTTGTTTTCCGGCCAAACTTTCCGTAAACAAACGGCATTTTCGATTCAATGATTCACTTTTAATCTTTTATCTTCGATTTTACTGTAAGTTTCTTGGCGGTGGAGAATCCATTTCGTTTTCGATCACGAAACTGTATTCGTTACCAACTTGTACAATCCACTTTGAGAACTTTAAATTAAATTAAATGAACTGCAGACGAATATCATTTCCTATAACTTACTAAATAATTTATCTCCATTTTCAAAATCATATTATAAATTATTATCGCCCTTTAAAAAGAAAAGCTGAGTCATTGATAAACAAGCACTGTCATTTTTTCTGAAAAGAGTTTTCTAATCAAAATGTTAACCGATGAAAAAACTTGATTTAATTTCAAATAATTTTTTCTTGCAATGGTGTGTTCAATTTAATTTGTTAAAGAAATATTAATTTAATACCTAATTTTTATTTATAATTTATATAATAAACATTTAATAAATGATAAATTAAACAAATTTTAATATTAGTCTTATTTATCATCTAAACATGATAATGTCCCTTAAAAACTAAGTTCTGGGACTACTTTTTTCTCTCAGAATTGTGAAAAAAATATTCAAAATCTGATGCCACCATTTATTTTTTACCCCAGCATGCTGCGATGTCATTTTCGAAAGCGACGTGAACGTAGTAGACATCTTGCAAGAGATGTGCCGAAACATACTTAAGCACCACGAATTCGACCCCCGGGTTAGGGACGCGCTTTCTACAGACCGGTTGACGGCCCAGGGTGCCAGTTATTGCCGCGAGGAGGTGCTGCGGCGCTGCGGCATCGACTTGTCCACGTTTCTAGCCGAGAAGGAGAAACTGGGGAAGTCGCACAAACAAGTCCTGGAGGAGATCCGCTCGAGCAACGGCTCCCTCTGCCTTAAGAATAATTTCGGCGTGCCATTGTCGCAATTGGGAACGCCGCACCACATTCGTTACCATATTTTAATGCCACACAGTAAGCGTCTTGTCAAACGGTTCCCCGCAAGTGTTGTCTAACAACTGGCAAACTAACGCGGAGTGGCTGTTTTTCGACCAGTTGGGACTTCCGGAATATAATACATTAAAAAAACATTAAAGATATTTAAATGTGTCCAAATGAGATACCGAAGAGACAAAATGAGATACCTAAATAGTTTCAGACTACATTAGAAAATGTAGACTCAAACTCAATTTTCTAATGTAGTTTGAAACTACTTATTTAGATGTCATATTTTGAGACTTCTAAGACATGTTAAACTCCTAAACACTGTAGGAGTTTAACAGTTTCCTATACTGATTCGGCAGCCATTTTGGTACGATAACATCGCTGCTGACGAATATAAACTGGAAGTTCCAAAAACTCCTGAGCTTGCAGACCTCTTACGCTTACTCATGTGGATCACTCAATCACCTAATTGAGCAGTCTCTGATGGATTTGTTTTCTCGTGTTTATTTAGGGAATAAGTATTGATGCCTACAAGAAAGATTCTGTTAGGATTTGCTAGAATTATGGAAATTGGATGCAATGACAATAAATCCAGCTTTGATTCTGTTACCGACTCCAGCTAAACTAGTTGACTTTAAGGTCAATAGTTCCAAGTTCAGTTGACAAAATTGTAAACCAAAAAAACAAAAAATAAAAATTTGATTTAAGTAAAAAAATTATCCCAACATTTAACTTCAATTCATCCTCAGTTGCTGGATACCTCAAACGCTGAACCAAACCTGCAGTAATTCCAGCAAATTCTGCATAACTTTCCCTAGCTCGAACAGGTGCTTATGCGAATTAACAAAACCGTGGCTAACGGACCTAACAATTCGAGCCTCGATTGGGTCATCGGATATATATGGAAGGCAGACGCGAAGCTGTCCATTTTGTGTTGGCGGACTGCCAGTCCGTGGCGCTCGCAGTTGAGGCCGTTGTTGTGTACCTGATGTCAAGTTATAAATAAAGTTGCGTTTTTTCGGACGGCTTTGGTTTCAAGGTTTCACGAAAAATAGTTTTTTGTCGCGTCGAATTAACCCCGCTGAAATGTCTGTGTGTATGCGTGTCACGCGATGGTTCCACTGACACTTGTTTTGATTATCCGCAGATCCCATTAGGCAGGAGAGGCGAACCCCTTCGCACGCCGGAGGACTGCATCCCGCGCTGCGGGAACGGGGACGGGCCATCCCGTCCTCTCACATCGTGCCAAAAATCAAAGACAGACCGGACCATGTCAACATACCCAAAACGAGGCCCACGATCGGGGGCGCCGGTCACGTGGTACCCCCACCCAAGGGGGGCGGCGGCATGGGGCTTATCATGCCGCTGTACACACTGGGCATCGTCTTATTCTTCTTGTACACAATTTCCAAGGTATGGGTACATGGAAAATATATCTGAATATTTTTACCGAATTCAATAAACTGAGAATATAAGAAGACATTTGAAAAAAATCACCAAACTATTTGGGAGAAACACCGTAACTGTTTGTAGAAATGAATGAAAATTCGGACATTTTCGCCAAACAGTAAAGTAATTTTTTTCAAATGTCTTGTATCCTCAGTTTAGTGAATAGTTCGGTAAAAATATTAATATATTTTTCTCTGTGTAGGTTATACTGGTTTAAGGATGTTCAAACAAAAAATTAAAATAACCCTGTTGAAAATTGACTTATATGAATTGGTATCTGCAAGAATGAATTGAAATTTATAAAAACCCCCCGAAAAATGGTATTTAAAAACGACTTGAATTATTTACATAGCAACAAACTACTTGAACGATTCTTACTAGGGTCATTCATTTAACATTTCTTCACCGAAAAATCAGTTTCCACTCAAAATGGCCAATTCGAACTAACTCTTTGCATTCATCACCGCAAGGAGTGCTAATTAGACCCTCACTGTTATTTGACCACATATGTTTTATCGAACACTCATTGGCAGCTCTTCTGTCGGTCCTTGCACTTAGCACCTATAGCTGAAGTGTCCAACGTCTTCGGTTCAATACATCAGCAGTATCTTCTAGTCTCATTCAAGCCAGTCTGAGTAGTGCAAAAGCTAACCAATATACCTACAGTTTATCCCCAAACATCAATATCAAATCACCTTCTAGTCACAAGTATCCCATTTTAAAACTACTTCTACAGAAAACAATTTTTCTATCAACAGAACCTGCTGATCTTGACCGTATATTAATAACCAATCTCATCGCAGGTTTTACGCAAGAGTGCGGATAACGAAATCCGGTCGGAATACGTCGGAGAGGCAGCTGAGCGGGAATTCCAAAGGATAGTATTCAGCCCTGAAACGTTTTTGGCGGCATTCACAGGAGGCATGGAGAAACGTCCTAAAGTAGACAACTCACGCATTCCAACCCTAGAAGAATTGCAAGAACGTAAGTGTCGATACATTTACAAAACCAACAAACAAATTTTCAAACGTTTGTCACCTGGAACCAGAACTGTACGACTCTTCTCCGACCCTATCTTGATCTACAAACAATCTTACCCCATTTTTACATCTTACAAAAAATTATCTTTTAAGAACCTCGTTCGACCTTGAAGAAAGGTCAAAGTTTCCAAAAAGTCCTACATCCTTTTGGTTCCAAGTACTCAAACATTCAAACTCAAAAACGCACTTCAAAAACTTAGACTCAAAGAATAAAAAAGTTCAAATTCGTTCGTTGCAAAATTGCAACCTGCAACACCCATTACCAACAGTCAACTTAACGTCACTAAATCCAAAGACAGAACAAGTTATACAATAGAATCCGTAAAGTCCACCAAAATTCAGTTAGTCGACGATCATACGTCAGAGACAGACAGATGGGGTGTACATGGAATTCATGAATAAATGAATAAATGTTATGATGATGCTCCCGAACATGCCGCAACACTAGAAGCCGCCGGGAATATAGAGATAGACCAACTGAGGCGACGATTGGTCGAGACGGAGGCTGCCATGGAAAGAATAGTTGTTCAAATGAACTTACAACGTAGCGCGCGTAGCACAAGTCCGCAGCCAGAGAGCAAGGTTCATTAGATCATTTAGAAACGAGCCGCTAATTGTTCAGTTTTCATTTGACCTACGTTTAAGGACATGCACGCTCTTACAGTTACAGTTATTGTTATTATTGTTTTGATCCCTTTTGACCGTTTCAATTCGACTTTTGTCTCTCGATGTACTGTACGATAAAAAAATACGAGCACAAAACAGCATGAAAAAGAGAAAGAAAAGAGGCGACATTTCTGAGATTTCTGATACAGATGCGATTTGTCAAAACGTATCAATAAACTTGTACAAACATTTTCCAAGTTTTTGTCGTGTTTGAATTAATACTTGATCGATATGTGTTGATGTGGTTCTGCGATTTGTCAAGTCGAGGGAGATAAAAAGACCGAACGTGTGACGGGAGTTGGATCGGACTCGAAGGTACACTGCTTGCTTTGGAAATTGTTTCTAACAAGCAGTTCTAATGCCACTCGACACATTCAGACGACGGTTTCAAGTTCGATAACATTTAATAAGACTAATGTCCACATTTCATTTTTTCTATAAGAGGGATAGCCGAGGATAGTCATGTACACTAGTTTTTCTTTCTTTTTTTATCCGCGAAATTCTTCATATCACTGATGTAGGACACTGTACAAAAACAACGCTTGTTTGCTGTTTTGGTTTTGACTTTTGTAGGAGCCGCATAACCACAACGCTTTTGAAGAAATTTCAGTTTTTTTTTTTACAGAAATCGAGTTCCTTATTTGTAGAGAAAAGTCTGTTATCATTTTTGTCTTTCAAACAATAGGGCAAATCACCTTGAAATTTTGAGAAATCAGCAAGACAGCTATGTATCCCAAGAGTCAAAGTAAAAGAAACTTCCAAAAAATCAGATCTTATTTCAATTCAAATTGGACCCAACATACTTTGTTTTCCTGTGCATGAACCCAATTTGCTGCTTCATGTTGGTTGAATTTTGATTAACTCCTTTGGACTTTCTAATAGTAGCCTAGGTACAAACCATTGAAGATCTTCCCAAACGAGTTTTTTGCACGAATTTAGCAGTAGCTGGTTTTTTAAAGTACTGATTGGTCCAGAGTTGGGAGGAGATATGATGTAAACTCTAGGACTGATTCCAGGCTGAGTTGCCGAAGGAACCATGTTGCGAAAGCGGCAATTTGGAACCCGAACTCGACGAACTAACCCCAAGGGTCAAGGTGCTCGGAATGGAGACCACTGCTAGCAGTGAGGATGGTCATAGAGTCAGAAGCCGACCTAGCACACCTGTGCCAACTTTGCACATGTAATTACCAGCGACACTGATAATAATAATTTCTGCTTTGTATTATTAATCTCAATTGGCAAGTCAATTAGCTGTTTGAAGTTATTGCGTAACTTCAAAGCAGTTAACTATGGAGTTTAACCAGCTAATTTAACACACCATTTACTTATGTAACTGATAATGCAATGTAAACAAAACTTGTCCATCCAGCCCTGAACGAGAGAAATCACCACCGAAGATGATCTACCTGGAAGGCGAGTTGCCACCACAATGCGAGCTGCTGGTGTCTGACTCGGAGATTCGAACGGAACAGTCGGAAGACGAAGAGGAGGAAGGGCCCATCGTGCTTGCAGGCAAAATGACCCTCTCCCTCATCAGTCTCGAGCAGGTAGCGGCGATCAGAAAATATTAGTCCACGAATTAAAAGCGCCAACGCGGAACCTTAGTTTCTTCTAATCGGTGATTCGCCAAGTCGACTTTCTCTATGGTTTGATGGGTTCGAGATCACCTCACGGCTTTCCGTCATCCAGCATCTAGCTTCGACTTTTTGTCTGGCGATCGACCATAAATTCATGTCCCCATTTACGATTTCCCCAGTTGTCTACCAGGTCATCAGATGATTAACTGCATAGCGAGCCATTTTGGTTGGAACTGTCTTAACAAAAGTGGGGGGAGGGTGCAGATCATAGATGGTAGAAGGTTTGCGAGAAAGCATTGTACGAAATGGCCCTGTGCTTTGCATTTATCGTTCCACCAGATTCTCCCAGATTAATATAACGATTAATTCCGTTTTAGTGGTTGAAAGTAATTTTAACCAAGGGTTTGCTGTGCGATCGAAGGAACGGCTCAAATGGTCTTTTTGAAGTGAGAGTGTCCTTCTTAGTTTGGAAGGGATACTCTCTATTTTGAGAGAACATTTGGAATTATTGGTCAGTTCACATGATCTTTTGCAGTTTTTTTCGCGTTAGACGTAAAGACTGGACTTTGAGATTTAGATTACATTCAGTAACTGGATAATGTCATAGTTGGCACAATATGGCTTTGACAGAGATGAAAAAAAAGAAAAAAAGTTCTTTATTGTTTGTTTTGTTTTATTGTTTGTCAACCTTGAATTAAACGATGTCAGATATACGAGATTAATCAGTTGAAAAAAAACTTGAATTTAAGAAAATTGTGTTATTCAAGACAAGTATTAAAAAAATGAGTTTAAGCAACTTAAGGGGACCGTCTGGTAAAATGGCTAAAATCTAAATTATTCGATCGATTTTGATGAAATTTGTTTAGTAAAGAGCTATTAGTGGATAGAAAACAAAAGTATACTCGTTTGTTGCAAACAAAGTTAAATAAAATCATATATTTGTTAATAATAGGACTTTTTCGAGATTTTTTTTACATTAACATGATTAACTTTTTTTCTAATTGAACAATCAAAATTCTATCTGACCAATCTATTCAATATTAAATTCTAAACGTTTTATCGAAAACTACATCAAAATGTGATCAAAATTCACTTTGAAAAGTAACTTTAACTTTTTTAAGTGAAGAATTTCTACAAAAAACGCTTTCCAGATAATCGAATTCAGAATAAGAAGTTCCCTGACAATCATTAAAAAATCTTTCGAAAACATGAAAAATAAC
Source organism: Ceratoteleas bidentatus (assembly GCA_022817645.1). Classification (NCBI taxonomy): domain Eukaryota; kingdom Metazoa; phylum Arthropoda; class Insecta; order Hymenoptera; family Scelionidae; genus Ceratoteleas; species Ceratoteleas bidentatus. The sequence goes on from JABFPB010003673.1 coordinate 9,361, forward strand.
AGTTCCTACGAGTTTTATTATTTAAATATATGTTATAGAGCACATAAAGTTAGAATATGCAATGAAACAAAATTCGTCAAAAAATCACCAGGCCAAAAAGCACCAGACAGTCCTCTTAAATATATTTAGACCTTAATGGCCTAAACCCTAAAATCCTCTCTCTTGTCTCATGTATAAAAAACCAAACCAGATCGTGGTAACTCGACCAAAGATTGGGAATGGACCCCTTAAGGTAGTTCCCTTATGAAGAGCCGTATATTTAGGGTGCCAAGTGGAAACATGATGAGGGAACTACCTTAAAACGAGTCTCCAAACTGTTCCTCGCGGTAGGCTCAAGCAATTTTGATAGTATATTAATCCCAGCATCGATTTGCTAGGAAACAAACAACGAAACCGACTCAACGAAGATGAACGGAACGGCAAACTCGAGTGACAGTGAGGACAACGATGACTACAAGGACAGTTCCGAGGACCTGACGACGGAGCATCGGATGGTAGACAATCGTCTCGGCGACGACGACGATTCCAGTGGGAAAAGCTGTTACGAAGACGATGTAGTAGAAGACTCGTTGTTAGACCGAGATGGCGACGAGAAGATATTATATCATAAGGACGTGCCTCTCGAAGAGTAAACGTGCCAGCAACAGGAGCAGTTCTCGTTATTCCTTTCCATTGTATTTTCCATTTGCATGCAAAGCTCGGAGGGCCGCAAGGTATCCTCGGAAGTAAAGTCTTTGAAGAAAAAATCTGATACACAACCCAGATGAAAGATACCGTATGGAATATCCCATGGAATCCTGTAGATATCCCATAGATATCCCATAGATATCATCTCATGGAATTCCATATGGAATATCATGCCAAAACATAAATATTATTCCATATGGTACTTTCCAGCTGGGAATTCAATGCAAAATCTCACATAGGATTTATACCTTGTACACTTACGTGACTTTCATGACGTTACATGGATTCTCACAAACCAAGCTAAGTCAGAAAACCTCGTATCAACCTATGTCGAGTTTGATATAAGATTTTTTCAGCAGAGCATCTAGGACGGTTGAAAAGGGTATCACGTTGAGTTTGTCGTAGACTCGAACGTCGTCGAATCGATTAGTGCAACCGTCGAGGATAATGCGAATTTGCGGCACTGCATTTAGCGATCGATTCGTAGCTCGTTAACCTGCGGAAACCGGATCCCTACGCGTTAGTCGTGGCTGATTCGGGATTTTCGGTCGATTCGTGAACGCGTTTCCGTTTCCCCTTTCGTTTTTTATGCTTTTGTATCGCGTCTCAAAAATGAACGATCCGATGTCGCACTGTCAAACGTTATTCCGAAACATATTTTGTACGCATGCAACTGTTATCCAGCATAATTACGTAGCGATTACTCGAACGGGAAACATAAGCCATTTACACTTAGAAGGTAACATTATGATGAGAATACGTAGTCAGTGATGCGGAATTATGAATAACGGCAATGTTATGTAGCGTCGAGTCATTCGATGAAGCGTTTCTTGGACTTTTGTCGCCGGTCGTAGAACCCTATTTCGTTCGCAGCGAAGAAGCATTGTTTGGAGCGGACAACCGAGGCTTGAATGATACGTCCACTAGGTTCTTCCGGAGGATCAGCGTATGATACTGTTGTAGTGTTGATGTTATCGTTTCTGTCCGTGTATGAATTTATATACTTGTTCGTGTAACTTATAAGTTGACGACGTCATAGAATGGAACTTTGTATACAATCAAGTTAAAGCAATTGTTAAAAGTCATTTGTAAAAACATTAAACGACACACTATAATGGCAATAAAGTGCTATCCATATTAAATGGCTGTTATTTGTAACCCAAAACTTTCTGTTAGGATTAATAGTTTTTGATAAGCACACTACTTTGTTCGAATGATTGGAATGCAGTTCGTAATTCCATTTATTCAACTTACTTTCAGTTCCTATATAAATGTATATTTTACTGATACATTTTTCTTGCTTTTTTATTTCAAAGTTTGTCAGATGTTAAAATTTTGAATATCACATATTCAATTTGTGGTTTGAGTATCTTTACTTTCACTGCGTCTTAATGAACATTTGTTAAGTGATCTAACAAGTTTTGGGAAGACTGTGTTAACTCCTTATCTGAGAACAGTAGTTTCGTTTTTCGGTATATAGTGGGAGGATAAGACTACGAACTGTATGACCGATAATTAAGCCGATCAGAGTAAGAAGTGTCCGTGACACCGGTAGGTGGATCCCACGAAAAGTAAACAGAGTAGAGTAATTAAATTTAATCGACAAACGCCATAGTTTGGGGTGCATTTTATAGTTAAAATGGGAATTGATATGCAAATCATTTTTGACAACCCTTCGTGCACTTATCATCCTGGACAAACTGTCTCTGGCAACCTTCATGTTACCACGACAGAGCAAACTAAAATTCGAAGTAAGTACCTGAATATCATTCGAACAATTCTTAGCATTTATCTGTTTTCTATTGAAAAAATTGGGAGCTGAGAAATTACGTTATTTTTAATATTAATGTTACATACAAAAAATGAAGGATAAAAGATTTATGACTCTTATAAGGTTTTTTAAGATTTCTCATATATGATCTCACATCTCATATGAGATCTCACATCTCACATGAGATCTTACATTTCATATGAGATCTCACATCTCACATGAGATCTTACATTTCATATGAGATCTCACATCTCATTTGAGTTCTCATATGAATTCTCATGAGTTCTCATATGGGAATTCATATGAGATTTTTTCATTGGGTTAATTCTGATTTGCAAGTATCTCGAATATCTCTCGAAATGAGAGATTTGATTTAGATTTTGTGAAGATTTTCTGATAGAGACATTTACAGTATGATATTTTACTGAACTTTTCTACAAAGTTATTCTCAATTAACAGGATAGATTTTCCTCGCATTTAGAAAATCATTTTTTTTCACTATACCCTTTTTCATTCAGCAGTCATACGAGGAACATTGAAAAACATTATCTATCTGCTTAGAATAATTTTCTAAATATTTTAAACTGAAAATATTCAGAAAATATTCAGAAACTTAGATAAAATAGATAAAAAGTAATATAGGGTCAAATTAAATTAAATACTAAGTTTACCGAAAAGTTTGGTAACATCTGTAGTTAACTTTTGCATGTATAGATGAATTCTCATTCATCTACTGTACAGTTTATTACATTCATGAATCGTTGCATTTTTGTAATCTAATTTGATTTCGACTTCAGTTATCTATAAAAATGCGTGATTAAATTCTCATTATTCATTGATATTAGTGGAACCTATGATATATAGTATTAACAGTAGAAAATTTAAGTTTCATTTAATAATTAATTTGATAGTTGAGTATCAGTAGAAATTTATTATTGCATCACGTAATGGCGTACAACATATAATTTTTTCACTTTCATGATAAATCATTTTTGAGCATTCTATTTTGAACAAATTTGTCATTTTAATGGTAACAAATGGCTGATTAATTTTGAAACTTGACATGCAATAAAATCTGCCATTTCAACTTTCAGCCTCAACCGACAACTCAATCGATAAAAATAAAACATATATTTTACGTCACAGTGACATCTCGCGTGAGATACTATTTCCGTTTCAGTGTGACTGAAATTTTTTTTTTACATTTTTTAACAATTTTTTTATACATCTATAAGATTAAGGCTCAGATAAAGATTAAGAATAAGAATTAATTAAACGATTTTTTCTAGAACCGCAAACAACATGTAGTTGAAATTTGTTTAAAGCAATTGGAAAATTCCTTTCGTTATAGCTTGGTCTCACAGGTGAACTTCTTCTCGCTTTTTAAACAATTGTGTATCATGAACATAGAATTTGTCAATTCGTCTAATAAATTAACGTTTTTAATTTGTTAGACCAATTCTGGTCGTCTCAGCTACAATGATCGGATTTATTGCAGCCCTCTAGCAGAAATAAAATATCTCCCAAAATATAGTACCAATTTTAATATCCTATGACTGTTTTTAAGAAGATAAAAAGACACACTTGTGAAAATTTGTCCTCTCAAACAAATTTTAACTCTCAGGATTTTTTGAATATCTCTGAAAATCAGACATTTTCAGAGCTCTTCAGAGACGTTCAGAAATTTAATTTCTATAAAGAATATTTTGTTACTAATTGGAAAAACATTGTCGTTTGCGGCTCTAATAGATAATTTCAGATTTTTGTTTAGTCATTGTTACGAAAAAGTCATTATAACGTTTCTTCTTTAGGTATTTGTATAAAGTTTAAAGGAGCTGCAAACACTAAGTGGAAAGTAAATAGACCTTACAGGGACATCGAATCAACTTGGAAGGAAAACGTCAAAGGAAACGAACATTATTTTGATTCAGCGTATTATGTTGTCGGATCGTCGACAGGTACTATCTTTGTTTTGAATTGGATGCAAATCATTTTGAAGAATTTATGTCATTTAATTTAATAGAATTTACAGCTGAATCAACGCGAATTCCATAATTTTAATCAATTCGACATTGCTATTCCAATTCTAGAATTGAGTAAAGTCGAAAACATTGCAATTCCATAATTCTCATAATCTTCTATCTTGGAAGAGAAGTTGATCGGACAGAAATGTACAATGTTAAAATAAAAATCTATGTTACAGCTGAACCCAGTTTCATCTCAGGGGGACTACATGTATATTCGTTCGCATGCTCTTTACCGCAAAATTTGCCAAGCAGTTTTGAAGGAAAGCACGGACACATAAGATACACAGTCAAAGCAGAATTAGAGCGGCCTTTAAAATTTGACTACAAAGTTGTCAGAGCATTTACAATTGTATCACCTCTTGATCTTAATTTAGAACTTCAAGCATCGGTATGAAGCTCAAACTTTGGTATATTAAATTCATTTAAGTTACACGTTTATTAAATTTAATACATAGTTTTATAAAATTAACAAACGTACAAATTAATGTAATATTTAATAATCGGGGATCACATTTACTGTAAAAATACGTTTTTTTCGTACTGTAGGAATCGTAAGGATTCCAAACAGTATCTTAATTTTCTGGTTCTTTTTTAGCAGTGCAAATACTGAATTTTATTATCTTAATTATGTAATACTAATAATATGTTTGCTATTTACATTAGGATCCGATTTATTTTACAAAGACGAAAAAGTTTTACTGCCTTCGGGGCCCTTCAGAGTCTCTCACAATGCACATATCCTTGCCAGTTAAAGGATACGTCCCGGGCCAAAATATTCCTGTGAAAGTAAATGTTGAAAACCATTCCAAAGTTCCAATTAATAACATAAAACTTTCATTGATTAAGGTAAAATGAAAAATAATATGTAATTTTTCTAATATAATAATGTATCCGATACAATACAATAATTTATCTTTTCTTATTTTGCACAGAAAATATTGTTTATAGCCAACAGGCCTTTTAACGAAGTCATACAGACAAAACATCTCATAACTGAAGTTAGAAGAGGACCATTTTCTGGTAATTGTGAGACCGAATACGTGCAGGATATCAAAATACCTCCATTACCTCCGTCGAAACTTAATCCATGCCGAATCATCGAGCTAACTTATTACTTAAAAATGAAAGCCCACACGGCAGGAATGTAAGTAGATAAACCAGTAAACGAAAAACAATTAAGGGAACATCCAGAGAAATGGATTAAATCTGAATATGAATCGATTGAGCTGTTTTTATTCCATTTTATTCCTTCGCCGCTAAAACAAGTGTCTTAATTTCAGACACTTTTTATAGACATTTTTCGTCTTAATTTAAGACAATTTTCACGAATTAAGACGCTTTTTCGTGTGTCTTAATGCCTGTTTTTTACTGTGTTATTACGATTGCAAAAAAATTGCTTTCTACTAATTAAGCTTCCAATAAGTGGCAATTAATCGTACATATTAATAGTACATATATTTAACAGAATTGGACAAAATGTATCGGAGAAATGCGAAATTCTTATTGGAACGATTCCGTTGAAAAATTACCAATTGCCTGTGCCTCTTTCGCAACAAAATTCAAGAACTTCAAATGGTCTGGCTTCATCTTCAACCTCAACTTATTCGGAGATCGGTAAATATTTGTTATAGCTTTACGCTGGTACAACATGTAATATATTTCTAAATATATCTCGTACGTTTTTGTTTTAGGTCCTCCAACGTACGAGGAGTCTACCATGTTCATGACTCAAACGCTACAAGAACACGAAGATCCTGATGTATCTGGCGCAAATTTGTCCTTTTCCCCCAGATATCCAGTTTATAACTTTTTCACACCGTAATAATGTGCCGATAAAACGTACTGTGACAAAGCCAGTATTACTGTGACATTCTACGTTATGCTACGTATTTTTATATTCTGATAATTGTCCATTTTTATGCATTGAATACTTGACATGTGCATTAATATTGAGATCGTAAAATATTAGATGTGTAACTAGCATGTAATGAAAAGATACACATTACGATTTGGTCTGACTTATATGAGAATAGACAACTTTTTGGAAAGTCCACCGTTTACAAAAATGACAATTTGTAAGAATCAGAATTTTACTCATTTTTTAAATATTGTGCTGTTAACAATGTAAATATTTGTATATTTGCCCAACTTCTGTTCACTAATTGTCTGATTTGTTAATCTATCAAATTTTTAGATATTTGTAAAAATCCTACAAATGTTTTCAGTTTTTGAAGTTTTTTTAATTAACATTTGTTTAAGGCATAGATTATAACATGTTGGAATAGTCAAGTTGTAAAAAATGTTTTAGTTTTAATAAATTTGAAAATTTAGAAAACTTAACTTTTTTTACTGGATTGCGCAAATGTTTTGTCAAACCCTCAGATATTATATAATAGATACATTTAAAATTCACACATTTTCTATGAATTTTTATATATTTTATATATATATATCGATTTTCTGTTGTATTACTATTTTGTGTAGATAATTTATGTTCTCTAAACCAGGGACCTCATAACTATTTCTGTGGTTTTGAGGAAAAACCACATATCTCAAAATCGCAACAAAATTAAGTCACTTTTTTGTGATTTTGAGATATTTGCGTTTAAAGTTTCAAAAGTAAACTTTTGCATTTTCATATCAATCATCTTTATGTCTATTGGATACCATTTCTAAT
>JABFPB010003674.1:0-16513 GCA_022817645.1 Ceratoteleas bidentatus
GTTTAATACGAAAAGAAAATGGGCACATTTAGACTCGTTTTTAGATTACAAAGAAAAACTTAATACAAGTTTTTATTTGCAATTCAACATATACGTTGAATTGACTTATAAATATCACATATGCGACATATGTGGCGTATAAAGTAGAACAACAAATATGCCGCATATATGCCAGGTTTATGTTTTGCTAATGCATGTATATGTTTTACTCACTCGGGGCGGGAATGCCCACATTCCCGCCCTGACAGGCGGAAACGCGGGCTTCCCGCTCCCTCGTAAGGAAAAATATCGTACACGACATGGGGGGAATTTCGATTTCTCACTCGTTTCTTGTAGAATTCGGCTTCGCCTCGTTCCGCAAGTGCACTCGTCAAGAAATCCGAAATTCCCTCCCTAGTGGTGTAATGTGCTATTTTATAGGTTGCATATAATATATGCAATCTATAAAACCTATATATACAAAAATTTTATATATGGGACATATTATGTCCCCTATATACAATTTTTACATGGGAAGTTTTGAAGCATATATATTACAAATTTCAAGTTGTACTTTAAAATTCTAGTATAGATGAGTATTTTAGTTACGGTTGAAAATTCAACTTGGAACTTGAAAACTGTACTGCGAGTGCCGGATAAATCGTACTATTTTTGCCTGCGCAGTAGGTTATATCTACTCAAGCGTTGAGTGAGACTAACATCGTTCCAAAACGGTACTTTTTATCATGTCAGTCATTCATTAACTAATAATTAATCAATTCACAGGCTTCCGAAATGTGAGTAAAATTAATTAAAAAAAATTCGACATTAATTTTAAAGTGCAACTATAATTTTCAAGCATATTTAGTTGCAACTGATTTCAAGTAAATATGCTTTAAAATTAAATTTTTTTACAGTGCATAAGCTATGTTGCTTCAACATAGAATATGTTGGATCAACAAAACCACCATGTTAGCTCAACACGGTATCGCATAGCAATGACTGTATTACTAAGTAATTCCAACATCTTAGTCTAACTTCATTTTAAATGTAAACATAACCTGATTTATCTCATTTAACCTCAGTGTATTTCTAACTACAGTTTGAGACTTTCAAATATAATCCAACCTATTCTTTAATAAATGGAGATTAGCTTTAACGAAAGGTACTCCACTTTCGTAGTACATTGTAGTTCGACAAAACATACGAGTTTATTTCAATTTTCAGGCCCATAAGTGGAACAGGTCTCTATATTGTCAGACCAGAAGTAGAATGGGCCAAATGGAGTTGGTCAGTATATGGTCAGACCGGAAGTTGAATGGGCCCTGTGGAGTTGGTCAGTGTATTGTCAGACCGGAAGTTATATAGGCCAAGAGGAGTTGGTCAATGCATGGTCAGACCGGAAGATGGGCCAAACCCAGTCAACCACGTTTGTCGCAGTGACGTCGCGGCAACGTTGCGAGCGAGTCGCATGCGGGTCACAGGCGAGTCACAAAGGCGTCTCATTCGACCTACTAGACGGGTCGCATGTGAAAACGGGTCGCATGTGACAATGAGTCGCGTTTTCCCTTTCATTCGGGTCGCAAGGACGTCGCACGGACGTCACAGCGACGTCACAGCGACGTCACATCGACGTCACAATGCCTACATAATGCCGTAAAAAATGTATAATGTAAGCATTTAAAATCTATTTTTTAGGTTATAATATATATGTGGACAATAAAATAGACATTTTGAGTCGCATCGGCGTCACAATACCGATACAATGCCGTTATGATGCCATAATAAACATGTACTGTAAGGATTTATAATATATTTTTTAGGTTATGATATATATGGACAATAAAACAGGCATTTCGAGGTAATAATCGTAGACGGAATTTGTTGTACGACTGTATGTATTTATTTTGTATTAGCAACATGTCTAATAAAACAGACAAACGTGTAAAGAACAATTTTTTTTAATCCAAATTACTAACAAAAACAGGAATATTTAAACTCATTTGTTGTAGTGGTATCTATGATTCAAATTAATTTTACAATCAATTTGAAAAAAATTAGTCTGGATACAGTATAGTAAGCGTCTGGTTTTCTAGTATGATAGTAATCTGGATACAATCTGGCAATAGTATGGAACAAATCTGGATGCAATCTAGAAATAACATGGGAATATATATTTTAAATATATATTTTAAATAAAATTAAAATATGTATTTTAAATATATATTATAAATCCTTACAATATATGTTTATTACGGCATCGTGACGGCATTGTGTCGGTATTGTGACGCCGATGCGACTCAAAATGTCTATTTTATTGTCCACATATATATTATAACCTAAAAAATAGAATTTAAATGCTTGCATTATACATTTTTCTACGGCATTATGTGAGCATTGTGACGCCGATGTGACGTCGCTGTGACGTCGCTGTGAAGTCGTTATGACGTCGTTGTGACGTCGCTGTGACGTCGTTGTGACGTCCGTGCGACGTCTTTGCGACAAACGTGGTTGACAGGGAATGGAGTTGGTCAGTGGATGGTCAAACCAGAAATAGAATGGGACCAGTAGCGTAACAATATATATGAATAAACCGGAAGTAGAACGGGTCGAGTAAAGCAGGTCTGTATGTAGTCAGACCGGAACTAGACTGAGTCACGTGGAGCAGGTATATATGTGATCAGACCGGAAGTAGAAGGGAGCAAGTGCAGAATGTTCGTATATGCACTGAGAAAACTAGATGGCGACCAACGCCATCTAGATGGCATTGGTCGCCATCTAGTTTTCTCAGTGTGGTCAGACCGGATGTATAGTGAGTCAAGTGGAGCATGTCTATGTATGGACTGATGATGATGATTATTGGCGAAGATAATTGATGATGACGATGGATGACAATGATGTTTAATAACAATTTTGTTATTAAATAAATTATGTACTGATAACGACTGATAATAATGAGGATGTCAAATTGTTGCTAACTGATGCAATACCGTTGCCACACTGTTGCAAGACTGAAAGTCAGACAACGAGATGGCAAGAAGATGGCAACAATATGGCATCATGAACTCGCGAGCATGATCCATAGTCAGTCCCATAGCCTGTCGCCATAGTCATGCCATGCTATGCCATACTGTTGTCAGATTTTCTTTTCTAATAAGGATATTTGTTTGTATGTGTGTATGTGCGTATGTGAGTCAGTCAAGAGGGAGGCGTAGCCCCTCCGGGATTGGCGCGAGAAGCGCGCAGGGGACAGAACGAGCTAAGCGAGAGGAGCTCCCTAGTATTTTTTATAAATCGCGTATGATTTATCAGATCATAATTCACTACGAACTTTAAATGTCTTTCGAATCACACATTATCAAAGAATCGGTTGATTATTTGATAATATGTCAATTTTCAAATTGATCATTTGAAAAACTATGGTTAGAAATAGTGTCAAACTATGCTTAGGAGTAATAAATTAAAAACATACAACTCCGGTCCCTTAGACTTGAAAAATCACCTTAATGACCAATATTTGAATGGACATTGCTAATCCCAATTGTATATTCATTAATTATGGCTGGTTTTAGTTATATCCGTTTCTTCTCGCCATCACTTGTAAACTCGACTTTCATTTCACTTTTAGAAATGAAAGTAAATTTTTTCGTAATGGCATTATTTCTTGGTGCAACTTGTCAATGCTACCATAAACTTTTAAATTAGTGTAACGATTGCGAGAATGATGTCGAATGAAGCAAAAGTTTGTTCTTGAAGTGATAGACGGGATACTAAAACAATCGATTCGATTCTTCAGTTTCGTCGATTCTATGTCCAAACAGGAAATATGAGACTCATGAAACTTGATAGCAAACAAATTCAAAAAGTGAGCATCATTAATAAAAGGTGTACTATCTCCCCGAATGAAGGACAGTGGGCAACCCTATAAGACCCAGAGAAATATATGACTATTTCTCTCTCCAGCAAAAGTTTCTGCTAAAACTCTTGGCGTATTGGAGCACGATTCACTCTCGAATTTAATAGAACTGCCTCTTTCTTTTGCAAAGCAACTTCAAATCTAGGAAACAGAGCTTCAAATAAAACAACTTTTTTTAGCGATTCATGTTCAATTATATCATAAATCTTACAGTCTAGATTGCATATGCAAAATAAAGTAATCCCCTGATAAATCACAAGGATTTATCATAAATTGCCAATCAGTATTATTTCCAATTATATTACGTATTTATTTTCTACGTATAATGATATTCTCTTTATCGATTAGTTATTTACTCTATATACTCCGTAAAGAAATCTTAGTAATGGAATTTCTCCATTTACTATAATATATTATAATTAATGTCTCGTACTCGGGATGACATTAATTTTCATTAATTTCAATGAATAATTGATGCTTCCAGAACAAAAGAATATTTTCTATTGTTCTTAATATTCCGAACACGCGTGTTTCAGAGAAACTATTGTTATTTCTATTAGATATTCTCATAAATCTGATAACCGATATATGATAATAACCAATAAGGTAAACAATATTTCCTCTGGACGAACCGAATTATTTTGAATTCGGGAGATACAGAACAATACAACATATTGTTTTGTTCTATTTCGAATACGCCAAATGTCTACATTTAAAGCGATATGAAATGAATGATGTTAAACCGGATATTTTAATTGTTCCCATTTTTTGCAGTTGGCAAACCTTATCCACTGCGAAACTGTACAGCTCACAATCGCAACGATTCGCGGATAAGGATATCATGCATCGAGGGCTTCGACGGCGGTTCGCCGCAAAAATTTGTTGCAATGGTCAACAACCAACGCTTTGTATCGACCAATCCGCATTGGGAATTCGAGGTCCGCCAGCCCACAACCGTGGCATTATATGCGGAGAATCTGAAAGGTCCTAGTAAACCTGTCATCATCAGTGACATTACTCTGAATACGACTCCAAAATTGCAAGGTACGTAGGTGCATTTACAGCCAGCGAACTAATTTACGACAGGCTGTAAAAGTGCGATTAAAGTATTGGGTTCGCGAAAATTTTAAAGTGAAGGGACAATTAAAGGGGAGATGCCGGGGTGGCTGAATCGTATGGAGATTTGGGGAAACGGAGGGTGAAATGTGGAGTGATACTTGTGGCATGGGGTAGAAGAGAAATGCGGCAGAATAAGCTGAGAAAAGTCGATTGGAAATCGTTTTAGAATAAGGCAGATCTGCTTATAGTAAGAGGATAAAGTAATAAGGATATTTTATTGTAATAGGACGACTGTTACAATTTGATAAGAAACTTTTTTTAGATTGCGCAGGTAGATTGTATGCATGTAATTCGGTTGAGGTCATTTATGTTTTGGTTGATTCTGGGTAGACATATTTTTTAATTTAAAAATATTGAAAAATATGACAGATGCTATACAAACGGACTTTCGATACTTTCTCAAAGTCTGTTAGTTTAGAGAACGTAAGTAAACATGTATATCGGGGTACCTTAAACCTTTGTTTGCTCGAAAAACCAAACAAATTATTTTTTTCTGTGTAGTTTAATTTACTTATTTTCGATGTATTTACAATAAACCAGCAATTCCAGGGCCATATGCTAAGGCCTTCCAGGGCATCAGTCAGCTTGGGCTCATTGCTTCGATTATTTTGGCCGCAAGTGTCAAATTTTCATCAAATCGACGTCAAAACATGCTTTCCGTAAAAAGCAATTCGAATTCGACAATATCGAGATGTCAGACACCTTAGAAATGTACAAAAAATGCAAACAAAATTGTTTTTGTATCCAGAGAAATAGAACCTATTGAGAGAATAATTAGCGATATCAATTTTTGCGATGTCGAAACATTTTATTTCGAGATAAATTTTTTATTGAGAAAACCTGAGTTATGTAGTATGAATGAAACTAGGTGAATGTGAAAATGAATAATTAGTGTATTTACGAACACACAAATGGAAATCTAAGATTACAACCACATTTCTAGTTGGTATTGAATACAATTTCGAAATAATAATATATTTTGCACCAGAATCGATGAAACAGAAAATGAATGTACGATTTAATAATTTAAAAACCACATGGAGCGATATAATATCGATAACCATTATATATATGACATGTATTTTATTATAGTTTCATTACGAATTCAAATGAAAACTTAAAAGTTTCATATGATTCTATACAGCGATCTTGTATTTGTCAAATTATAGACATCCAGTAAAATATTATTCTTCCTTTAAAAAAATGCAATTAAACTATGTATCTAACTCCTCGTTTATCAAATGCTCATTTATCGCAACTTTACTTTAAGCCGAACTGACGATAGTACTTCGACACTTTCAATCTAAACTGAGCCAACTCGTCATTGCACGCAACGCTGGACTACAGACTGTAACTCTATCGTACGGAATAAAGAATTCGTCCAATCTTGCATGCAATGACGAGTTGGCTCAGTTTTGATTGGAACTGTCGTTCGCAGAGCAACGCCCTTTTGCAAAAGTTAAATACACATTTCATTCGGCCCTATTATTTTGAACAGCTATTTCAAAAAGACCTTGTATTTTGCAGAGGAGACAGGATTTTTTATCAACATGTCGCCCATCCTGATTGGATTAGGAGTGACGGCTGCCATTTTAGGATTAATTGTGATAGGCGTGCTTATGGCTCTCTGGAGGCGACATGTGACCACACCAGCAAAACCGCCCCAGCAGCCGATCCTCACGACATTCGCAGGCAAGTGCGAAGAGGAGGAGGGCAATCCAGACCTCATACCCACGACGGTCCTAATAAACCATGTAACTGATACCGTTGTGTCCGAGTCCAGCCGAAAAAACACAATCAAGAGCGAACTGACATGAGTGGTTTCAGCACAGTGTCATATAATTCAAGATAGTGCCTCGTGAATTGAAACATACCACAATGCCTTGCTAACCTCACACGTGTACAGAATCAATCCAAAAATAAAGGAAAAGAGTGAGGAAGACTTGTACATAAACGTTGTTCACTTTGCGCGGCATTTTTCACACGTTCTCGGCCAACTACATTCTGCATTGAAATATTCCGATTTTTTAAAGGTCCGTGAAATTGTCACATTTTAAAATATTTTGCAGGATAACCGATAGAAAATTGTAGGGCTTAAATTTGAAACCAAAAAACAGAAAAACATTTGAAAACATCTGACTTTATAGTTTGTCTTACTAAAAATTCATTTAAGGGGGTGTATACCTTTCTCGGCCTAAAAATCGACTAACTTCATGATTTTTTTGTGCAAAGCTATAAAAGATGTCAATCAGCATTTTTTTGGACGTAAAAGTATACATTTTCAACTTCTTTCAAGAATGTTTATTTTTACTTTTGCAAGAAGTATATCATCTCAGCTCTAACCCTTTCTCAGAAACTCTGCAGTGCCAAACAGCTGTTCGATAACAATAATAACTCCTTCCCTGTTCACTTGAACCATAAATCAAAAGGCATCCTTGAAGGATGATTTATTATCTGGTTTTGACCCATTTTTTAAAAAATATTCATTGTGTACAAAATGACGAGCTTTGGGGAAAAAGAGTGTTTTTTCGGTAAAAAATTTCGTTTTTTAAATGTCATGAAAAATATAAAAATGCATATGTTTTCACACAAGTTGGTCGAAAACTCGGTAATAGTATGGAGATTATATGTGTAACTTGTGAAAGCCACCACTTTATTAGTCTCCGAGATATCTCTGTACCAGTTTCAAGAACATAGTTTCGACAAAACTGCGTCTGTAGTTTTAGGTCCAGTTGAGAGCTATGTAATTGACTTTTTGCGTACTTATACGCAAACGTCGATCCCAGGACCATACGCAAGTCCTCTGCAATCAAGCTTTCGTCAATTTGAGCATTTTTTCCCATCCTGCTTTGAATTCTGGCTTCCTTCGTCGCATACTACTGCTGAATCTCTCTGAAAGGTTTTTCTGGGCGCCTGCTCGACATAAAGCGTTATAAATTCTACAATTTTTTATATTTCACTTTGCCGTTTTAACAAACGATCTTTAAAAGTAATCCGACGAAAAAGGCAATTTAAAAAGTCGAAATTTTGAAGCCGAGAAAGGTTTATACCCTTTAAACGTCTGAAAAATATGACTAGGTGAATTATATATATTCACTCGAACTTGATTTCTCTGTACAGAAAATTATTTCAATTTAACAAATTAATGTTGAAAAGTCCAAAACCAAACAAATTCGATCGCCTCAAACTGAGATTCCAAGCTATTGTTCCGTAAATGAAATAAGAAATGCAACGTAAATTAAAACCACTTCAGTTCTGCAATCTCGGATTCTAGATTAATCTGAAACTATCAATTTTACGGACCCCGCCAAAATTAGTGTTTTAAGTTAAAACGTTAAGTGCAAAACAGTGCTTAACGTCAGATCGTTCGATAAATTGCCTGTCAGTTCTAACACTTCTTTTGCCTCACGTTCTACTTTAAAACACTTGGTTTTTGTAGTGGAGTCGCGAAAAAGGGCATGAAATGTTATTTCATTGAAGAGCATTTATTTAATAAACTCTATGATTTGTGTCGCAGTTTTGCATATTTCGGCGGACAAAACGGAACGGTTTATTTTTCTACCAAAAGTACTCTCGGAATGTTTCATTTGCGAGTACCGCAAATTGTCGGCATACTTGAGGAATCCATTGCGTAATCTATTTTTAAGCATGCTTTTCCACCCGAGCTTGTCGCATCTACGTCGAGTGTCTGGCGAACGTTCGCCAAACATTAATCGCTGCTAATTTCCTCGGCGCCGGTCCACAGAATGGAACGATCATCGGAAAACCACGTGTTTGAGAAATAATCGAGTACACATTGATAGCCGAATTCGCGAATCGCGTATCCAATGGTTGTACATTGTAAAATTCTGTATGCATCATACTGTCAGCTCAAGTAAAAACACATTACACCTGGTTTTTTTTTATGAAAAACGTTACTATTAATGTTAAATCAAAAATAGATGTAACATTTTTTAACCAAAATTTGTGGTCAAACTATTTGATTTAAGTAACGATATTGCTAACGTAAGGCAAATATAAAAGTAAGCCGGCGCAGTGAAAACATCAAGGCGAATAGGTGTTTCTTTAGATAGATTGTTATAAAGAATTCATTGAAAAAACGATATTGTAAGAAGGAAAATATCAACTTTAACCCCATTACCGTGATTTTATAAGTGTGTTTCGATATCATGTTGTAAGCTATCTCAAAGAATTAAATTGCTGTATAAAACCAACTATATTCTATGATATCGTTTTTCCAGTGTTGACCAACTGTAACTTTAAACAATTAATTGATACAGATTCACATAAAATAATTAAAGAAAAAAATGAATTTCAAATTGGAATGATACCGAATCAAAAGAAACAAAAACGCTTCATTCAAAATTCATTTAACTGCATACTTTCTGCAGAATTGATATAAGACTGTTGTTACCAAGTTTAAACAGTTAATGTTTTTATCTAAAGAGGAGTAGTTTATACATTACGCCGTGCAAGTGATGGTTGCACAAATGAGATTGTGTGCTACGATCACATAAATGGTTGAAGAAATTTATGACTGCCGAAAATCACGGATTTTAAATGGCTTAAGAGGATTTTTCGAAATAATTGCCAATTTCAATTTTCGATGTACTACCCTGCATTGGCCTTAGCGTCTACTTAATCCCTCAGATAAAAAGAATTAGCCGTGCCAACGTTTTTAATTAAATTTTGAAAGAACTTTAAATTTGTTTACGAACAAATTTAAAAGAAAGAAGCTCAAAATGTAATTACAAATCTTCAAATACGTTTTAAAGAGGCTTAGGACTTGATCTCGTTAAACTGAAAGCTGTTTCGGACTCACTTTTAGTCGTACTTATATGTACACGAAGAGTTTTTGATGTGTTCAGTCATAACTTTTTTTATTGCACGGTGTTTATAAGTGAAATGTTTAAACGAGAAAATAAGAGTTTAGTGAATTAAGTGTTTTTAAAACAACACTGCCCGATTAATAATAAGCCTGCAACTTTATTTTTCGCCTGAAAACCGTATTCGGAAAAAAATTAGTCACCGGTTGATTTGTAGCGCATCACTGAGTGATTTGAAGACGGACAATTATAAATCACTAATTATATAAAAAAACAGTCTGCTTTACATTACTCAGTGGTGCACTGAACAGAAGACCGTTTGAATTCCTCAAAAAAAATTCAAACGTGTAGTTGATTTATTCAAATCAAAAAGAAACATCAAGTTTCAGAAGTATTATTAAGAGCATCATATTTCTACAGATATTATGCAGTATAATCATTTTTATAATGCTTTTTCCGCGTTTTTAGTCATTAATCGGAAACATTTCGGAATTCAATTTAACTTGTTCAGTTTACTTTCCATTGGTTTCTATCAACTCCCGTATTGAAGGTTCCACATTCTGATTATTAAAAAAGATTGGAAACATTTATAATTGTGAAACTTGAGTGAAATTGATTTTTTGATAACTTGACAGTGATGATAAAATGCGTGGATGATAAAATGGTTTTCCGATAAACTGATTTTTCGATAACATTATGTTAATGATAAAATGATAAAATGAATGGATGATAAAATAATTTTTCAATGAATTGATTCTTTCAGAATTTGATGGTGATGATAAAATGTGACTGACAAAATTATTTTTCGATAATTTAATGATGATGGTAAAATCAATGAATGATAAAATGATTTTTTATTATTGAAAAGGATGATAATTTACATTAACGATATAGTGACAGTGCTGATAATTTGAGTTTGCTATAATATGATATCTTCTCAAATCGAACACTTTACTACTGGACCAAAGTGATAATTTGACTGGCAGGAAATCTTTTGTTTATTTATTTATACAATATTGCAAATGGCATTTATTTCCGTTGATCAGAAATATCCCATCAATTCCAACGATATGTTCGTACGAATTTATGTGAGTTCTCCACAAGTGTTTCCAATCTTTTTTTAATGATTAGAAATGCGAAGAACCCGTAACATTTTACGGGAACCATTAAAAACAGTACATTTCAAATGGCGGACTGATCGTTCGCCATTTGACCGAGAACATCCGCAGAATTAACTTAGCATTTTAACATTCATTGCGTCGGCGTGCCGCGCTATTTTAATTTTGTCGCCATTCATTATCGGCCGTCGATTGAATCGTGCTCGCGCAAAAATGTGCGCCAGCTTAGTTACAGCGACGGTTTTACGGCCGCGGGTTTGCGCTCGCGCGATTAATTATGGACGCGAATGAAACGTGGATATTGCTCGACACGCGAAACGCCAAAGTTGAGCATTGAAAATTAAACAGCAAGTCGCGAAACAAAATGTTACGCTGCCACCGAGGCAAATGTGCGAAATGTTTCATCCACGCTGAAATGTTCGGCAACCGTTTGACTCGGCTTTGAATTATATAACGACAAAAAAAATGCTTGCGTAAACTGAAATTGATTGGATCGAATAAACAACACAGGTATCGCGCAAAACAAGCAGCTGCGATTTTCGACGAGCAATCTCTCACGAGCTTTGCGATTGTCTTTCCAACGGGACACCGTCTCAAGCGGAAAAGTAGACGCGAATCTCATTAATCGATTCGAGACAGCCGACTCTTGTTTGTTTCGAGCCAAGTTTTAAACGAAACAGTTTGCTTTCTCGTTCCGAGGGCGCCACTGTCTGCATTGAGTTGTTAGGCCTTGTTAGTATCGATGCGAATTCGGCGCAGCTTGTTTTATTTCATTTCAACTTCCCTGTTTCGCTTCCAATAAAACGAGACGATTCACACATTTTCTCATTAGTCGAGATAAGCTTAGACTGTAATTATTTTACTAGCACCGGTTTTAGCGTAAAACAATGTTTTCCGGATTCAACCGAATTAATTTTAATTAAACTAGCGGATCGTACAAAACTCCAAAAACGATTACGCAAAGTGCGTTGAACGTGTGCGGAATTTGCAGAAAAAATTTGACAAAAAGTGGAACAAAAAGTAACCGCAAATCGTGTCCTTTCTGCCCAAAAATCACGTCGCGCCGAAAACGAGGTCCCCCATCAATTAGCGCCGTGAAACGCGACGTTAATTTATTACTAGAAATCAAAAGCCAACCGTTTCACGCGGCCACTCGCAACGGTTTCCAATATTTCATTCGGCGACACTTTTTAACTTCGTTTAGCGCGCCGTATTTGATTTCCATTGTAACGAATCCAATTTTAAGGCCATACATGGAATACGACAGCGCGGCATTACAGGTAATATTTGCCAAGTGCGAACACGCAGGATTCGTACGTTTGAACGTGGCTCAAACACTTTCATATCTTCGCTCGAACACTACAGGTTGTGCCAATCACGCGTTCCGCAACAATTTTAAGGCGGTTGGCTTATGAGATCATTTCTAACATTTTGCTTTATTTAAAAATGAAAAAGCTTTTGGAAAAAACAATTTATTTGGATATTGCTTGGAGGTATGAATTTTAAACGTAATGAATTTCAAACAATATGTGGCTTAAATTAAAATTGGTGAGTCTTAAATCTTTTCCAAATATTCCAGAAATACTTTTAAGAGAAGAAACAGGGAATGGTTTCCCAAAGTTTGATTTACTTTGACTAAACTGTTTTCGAGAAAATTGATTTTGATATTGTCATAAGAAAGCATGTAGCTTATAGTAAAATGCAATCAAATTTTAAGGAACTGTTCCTCCTCATAAGTTCCACACTGACATAATTCTTGTCTCTCTTTTAGCTCTCTGACATTTCTTTTGTAAATAAGCCAACCACCTTAATTACATTACATTTGTAAAAAGGTCGAGTGTGTATTTTAAAGCGCGCCGGCTCGTTCGTACAGACGAGCAGTTATTTTTCTCGACATCACATCATTTCGTTGTTGGATAGTTTTTTATACCAGGATATAGAAGATAAATGCTGCTCCGTGCGCTGATTTGATAATCTCGACGAGTTTGGTGCGGCGATCGCTGTTTAATGGTGTCGAAAATTTTGGATCATGGTCGGGCAGTGTCTGAAAGTTCTCAAGAAAAGTGAGAAAAAAGTGTATCAAGTTGACTGAATTTCGTAGACTGATTTTTTATGATTTTGCTGCGAGTTGGAAAAAATGGATCAATTTTATGACTGTTTTGACATCCAAATAAGTCGTCTAGAGATCAAGTAGCGTTCGAGAATACTCCCCAATAAACGAAAACTTGTTCAAACAACTCGGTATTGACACATTTAAAAGAGTTAATAATTTGTAGCCAACAAATATTTTAAAATTATAGAGTACTGTTTTGTGGCCAAATACTTTGAAAGGCTTTAATGGGTCAGTGTATCATATTTTTGAAAAATGAAAAATGTATAATTTTTTAAATTATACACTTATAAAACGATGGAAAATCATGTTATAAAACACTGATCCTTTTCAACTTGCCAAATACTTTCAGAACTTGCCACCACCGATCCAAATTTTTGTAAACGCAGACAAAAACCCAATTCCTCACACTCTGTACATAATACTACGTGTATCGAATTGTACATAAACGAGAAAGTACTACCGCTACTGGATTGTTAAGTCTTTTGAATTAACTAGCAAATTTCGCCACTAGAGATCGAATAACAAGTTAGTTAACAAACACTAATTGTACTGCGCCAAGTGTAAATGTGGATGACGTAGT
The DNA here is from genome assembly GCA_022817645.1 of Ceratoteleas bidentatus. Classification (NCBI taxonomy): domain Eukaryota; kingdom Metazoa; phylum Arthropoda; class Insecta; order Hymenoptera; family Scelionidae; genus Ceratoteleas; species Ceratoteleas bidentatus. The sequence continues at coordinate 13,652 of JABFPB010003674.1, forward strand.
TACCCTAACGAGTAAGACGCGTTCAATGTACGATTAGCCATTCATGGTAATAGCGTTAATGTAAAGAAAAACAACAAGAAAAAGGATCAAACTATGCGACCATTTGATATTAAGCGACTAAGCGTAAGTTGTGGTAAGCGGTGTAAATAGACCCGTCGGTGTGTAACATACGTTTTGTGGTATGCGAGGGTACGAGGCAGCCCTGGTCGGCTGCAACTCCCCCAGTGCTAATAGGTTCCCGCATTGGCCTAACCTTGAGTACTCGGTGTACCCTCGCCAAGTTTTTTTCTAGTTGGTTCGACTGGGTTCTCCTTCCCCGATAGTGAACCACGTCGGTCTTCGCTGACGGAAATCATTCGAGCCAGTTCATTTGTAACGAATATCGTCATTCGTTTCCCTCGCGATATGATTGTACGGATAAGTCATATTATATATTGTATTGAAATAAATTTTATAAATGACTTCAGCTGGTCTTCTTCATTCCTTTACATTTGTTATTATCTGACGATTTACATGTCTGTGTATTTGAGGAAGAAAATAATACTCTTGAACTGTTACTTTTGTTGAAGGTGGAATAATGTTTTTGCTACTTTCATATCAAAAGTCTTTGAATGCTATTAAATTTAATTGGATGATCGGTCGATTTATTTAACGAATCAACGAATGCATCAAAGGAATATTGAAACTGTATTTAAATTTACAGAAATATTGTACACAAGTTAAGTAGTATGGTACGTTTTTATGTGCATTTACAATAAGAGAAATCTATGCGTTGTTACTTGAATTTGATAAACAAATTATGTTATATGAATTTGATAAACACTATTGATAAACAAATAAGTTTTTATAAGCACTTTAAAATATTAAAAAATGTTTATTTTTTTAATTTTCAATTCGCAGTCACTTGTATATATCATCAGACACAGTGTTGCAGAAAATCGAATTATTTCGGTTTTTCGGTACTGAATATCGAAATACCAATACTATACTAAATACTGGTACTTAATTAAAAAAAACTGGAAATACATTTCGATATCCGGTATGGAAAATATCATTTTCTCGGTATTTAAATAATGTCATTTGTGCAAGTGATATCCAATTTTTTTGTAAAAAAATATATATCACTTACACGAATGACATCACATTTATATCGCGGTGAAAAACTCTTAGATATCAAAAAAATAGATATCAAATGTTGATTTGTTGACAAAAGATTCTGTGTAAAAATCTGCGTGTTTTAAACTATCCGAGAAAAAAATTCTGGATTACTTTATGATCTCTTTCTGATCATTACAACGTGATCCCTTTGCCATAAGGTTTTTGAATCTTTTGTGATGATGCTGGGATCATTTTGTGATTCCTTTGTAATCACTGCATGAATAGGTCGGGTTGTCGAATATTCCACGAATCATTAAATGATCACGAAATCATCACAAGAGTCTAAAAAACCTTATTACAAAGAGATCATACTCTACTGATCAGGAAGTGATCCAAAATTTGTTTGTCGGGTAACTATCGACTATTTTCAACAACGCATTTTCAAGGATAGTGATTCCTCAAATATAAACACCGAAAAACAACCCTGTTGGAAAATACGTAGAGATACCATTAGGATTATTTCTATTTATATCTAAGCGGTATCTGCACGCGAGTTGCACATTTTTATATTGCATTTTGTTAGCAAAACTTTGGTCTATATGGAAATACAAATAAAATACAATAGTATCTATAAGGATTTCCATATCAAATGAAGTCTGATTGTAATTCCAATAGACAATGTTTCTATTTGGGAATCCTTATGAATGCTATTCGATTTTATAGTATTTCCATATAGACCAGCATTTTTCTGTCAAAATGCAATATAAAAAAATGTGCAACTCGCGTACAGAAACCGCATAGATACAGCGGTATTATTATTTGTAGCGTTATTGTTAGTAACGCATAACTTTTACATTATTTATAATTTTTAATGTGAGATTACTGTTAAATCCCCAATAATTGTGCTCCGAAAGCTTCAAGTTAATAAAAAGCGCAATATAACAACCTCAATTAATAGAAGTTTTATTGTATGTTTTATAATTTGACGGCAATTTTCAAATATTTTGATACCGAGAAATGAAATACTGATAAACCGATATTTTCGGTATCTCGGTATCGGATTTTGAAATACCAAAAATTTTTCGGTACCGAGAACGGACTAATACCAGTATTTCAATATTTGGTAGAAGTGTTCGTTTTGTGGTAAACGGACGCGCGAAAAGATTCATACAACTGCCTCAATCAAAAAAATGTATCCTGAAGGAGTCCTGAAAGAACAAATAATTGACAGAAAAAACAATTTTTTGAGACGTATTCGCGAAGAATACAAACTTCAGTACACATCTCAGTTAAACATTTTAAATAAAGTGCGTGACAAATTTCTCCGTGAGTGCTGTAAATGTATCGTTACTACATTTGTGAGATGTAAATGCTGATGATAAATAAATAAAATGTTACAATTCATTCGCGCTTTTGATAAATTATCTTTCGTGTTTTTGATATACCCCCTTATCAGGCGATTCGCGCTTTTGATGAGCAGCCTATTGGGCAATGAAGTTCCGTTTTTTAACGGTATTCTGTATCAAATTATATAATAAGGTAAGTATTGAAGTCTGCAATACTGATTCCACGCCACACTAGCGCTACTTGCATGTTGAATCACATTTGTTAAGGAAGTGCGAATATTTTGAAATTGGTAAAATCAATTATTTTGTTTACTAAGCTATTTATGGACAGATTGACTTGCACACGGGGAGAAAAAATGCCATTGAATCAACCGCAAACTTGTAGTAGAAGCATAAACAATTGATTCAACAGCGTTCG
>JABFPB010003675.1:0-16514 GCA_022817645.1 Ceratoteleas bidentatus
AATTTACTCAAAATTGAGTAAATTTTACTCATAGAGTGCATAGTTCAAACTCAAATTGTGTAAAATCTGAAGACCTTATTTTACAGTGTAAAAATTACCCTAAAAATCTATCCAATTTCTATCCACTTCCTTCACTCCTTTTCCACCGGAATCCCACCGATTCTCCCAGCCTCCTGCCCAGTGATCACTCACAATGCCCCGCACAGACAACAGTTGACTGGCCTGCAACTGCGTCCGATCCAGTCCTTGCTCGCCAAGTAGCATTTGTTGCTCGTGATAAACGTGAGCAGATTGCACCCCCGCAGCCGTGCCTCCTCCCGCACTGACCTCGGCTCCATCCTGCGCTCGAAATCGCGCCTAATCAATCACTCCCGATCACGCGTGATGACTCGAATAAAACGCCCGGGAAAATCGATTGCCGAGGTGCGTGTGCGTTCGTCGCATTTCCCTTCCGTTGTCTCGTTGTCACCTCGCCGACTGCACTCACATCTTTGGCCCGATTTCCGCCGAGTCGCTGTATCGTATCGCGACAGATAACGACCCACTGATAGAGCGCATCTGGCCGCGCACGTGTGCGTGTCAATTTCACGCGCGCATTGTTTGCATAACTTGGCGCGTAATCTCCGTCAGCCATCCGAGATAAGATTTCAGAGCGGACAATAGACCGCAGTGTAATAATGATGCAGGTAGGGGATAATTGGGAAACGGTCTGTTCTGGGTGAAATTCAGCGGGAAAAGTGATCGTCGGAGTTAGTTTTAGATTGGGTGATGGATGAATTGTCGTTTGGTATTCAGTGGCGGTTGCATGGGATGAGGTTGTGTCATTGAGGAGTCGATTTAATTATTTATTAACTGCGCCTACGGATGGATGGTTGGCGTTTGAAGAGGTCGATAATTAGGGGAGTTGGGTCTTGCGGATGTATTGATTTATCGATCGTTTCCGTGGGGTATTCTTTTTGGGGGAAGTTTAAACCGTTTCGGGTTTTGAAGGTATGACTTATTACATTTTGATTCAGGGTGTAGAAGATCTCACCCGTTTGAAAGAATTTTGTATTAAAATGATCACATTTTGACCCGAAAAGATATTCCTTTTGTAGGAAAAAGAAGAAGGTTTTGGTAGAAAAAGATATTTCTTTTGTCTCAAAACGATTTGGATCAAAAGGTTTTGGTAGAAGAGGATTTTACTTTTAAATCAAAAGAAGTTCTTTTTGCAAAGAGAAAGGAAATCCTTTAAAAAATCCTTTAATGTTTTCATAAAATGTTTACCATTAGTCATTTGACTGAAATGGGCATAAAATGGTTAGCATGAGGTTAAGTTTAAAGTGCATTTCAGACTCAGATCCTATAAAAAGTGCACGTGAAAAAGCCGAATGTTCAAGTTACGACTATGTCAAGAAATCTGGACTATTTAAAGAGTTTTTGCGTAGACATTGTCGTTGAAATAAAAGAAAATAAAAGTAAAGACAGTGTTTTTGTACACTGATAAATGTCGTGACACGAAAAGCGTCGCGCGTATTTTGTACGCAGATTTCAATTCCGTCGCTGATCAATACTTGTAACCAGGAGTGGCGGTGTTTTTACGTCACTTTCAATGAAAAAGAGATAAAAATCCATCTTGCAAATCATTTCTCTTGCGCAGAACTTTTTGTTTTTCGTATCGTCATGCATTAAATGCATCTGGCTGATGATATCGCGAAAGATTTATGATGACATGAAGAAATTGATGATGAGATGAAAGAATTCAAGCTTTGGAAATCTGGGCGAACCTTTCTGTCGGCCCCGTGGAATAGCTCGACGATTCCTCGCCGGACTCGACGCTGTTGAAAGACGCGCAATTCATCTTTCTCTCCTCCCACTGCGATCGGACTTCTGCTTGCGCTCGTCTCTTTAGCTCCTCCACTTTACGTCGTTCATCGGATATAACTTGTCTACCTGTAATACCGTAGAATGCAAATGCTTTAATAAAATTTACACGTGGATCCTTGGAGAGATAACATTTCTCAACATTTCTGAATGACTTTGAAAGTCTCTTAAAGTCTGTATCTTTTTTAGTTTGTCAAAATTTGAAGACTATACTTGTTATAAACCTTTTTTACAGTTAAAAATTTGAACTGTAAAAATGTTGCAGCGATTTTTCGAGATTTTTAGAACATTTTTCAGACTGTCCGAGATTTCTTCTATTAGGGAATATAAAAAATTAAATATGTCCTTTTTAGAAGATTTAGGTTTGTTTATTTCATTCATGTTATTATACATTAATTTAATTAAAATGTGCCTAATTCGCTTTTGATTGTAAATTGTTAATCATTATCACCAAATTACTTTTTTCGACAAGAACGAACGATAAGTTTATTCAGCAAAGTGCCCAAACTTTTATACCTTGGATAGCTAAATGCAATTGTCGGTTTCGTTCGATTTCCTTTAAGGATTCCATGGTTTTGCGGCCGAAACTTCCTTGATTGCCGACAATAGGCGATTCGTTAGTAACTTTAGATATTCTGTCCAGGTCTTCTCTACTTGGCGATCGTTTTTCGTTTCCATTTTCATATGGTTCACTCATTATGTTGTGCAGTTCGTCGTCGATTGCTCGTAATCGATTTCGGCCCTAAACAGAAATAAGTAAAATTGTTTCCCCACATATTATTAAAAATAAACTATTCAACCTCAAACAGCGCAGTTTAAAATTACAAAAACAACGTTCCCGTAATTTCCAAAGAACAATACATCTAAAATAAAAAAAAACTCACTTCCTCTAATCGTCGCATGTGCCCAAGCTTCTGTCGCTCGAGACATTTCGCTTCTTTGGTAGCAGTGTTTTGAATTTCCTGTCGCTGTGATTCCAGATGACTGAGCGTGTTTTTCCTGCTCTCTATTTTCGCGGAAAGCTCGCTCAAGTATCTGCAAGAAGACGTTAGTTTCAGTCGATTGTTTTGTTGTTGAAATTAACGCAACAAATCTTGTAACCGTTCGTGAAAAAAATGCGACCGAATAAAAACGGGAAAAAAGCACCTTTGCAATTCTTCTCGCGTGGCAAGTTTGCTCGCTTCTTCCTCCAAGTGGTGGAATTCGAGATCCTCGAAAGCTTTCCTCTCGGTTTCCAGGATATCTTGTTGGGCGCTCAATTTCGCAGAAAGCTCTTCGTGAACGCTTTGCTCGATACAATTGGCCAAGTCGTCCTCTAATTTCGCGCACGTTTGCTGTGCTTGTTGTACGCGCTGCTTCGCCTCGATCTGCAGATTCGCTTGCACGTTGTTACTGTCGCTCATTTCCCGTTCCAACTCGTTGATTTGGGTTTGCACCTTCGTTTTCTCGGTCTCGTCCTGCGTGAGTTTCAGAGATTCCGATTCGGATTCCGCTGTCAGCAGAGCTTTTTCCAATTCCAACTGTAAGTAAATTTGCTCATTAAAATGTAAGAGGAGAGAAAAAAGAAGCAAAAAGTGGAGAAAGCAATTGGTTGTAAAAACGAGAAGTCCAAATCTGATCCAAAAGTGATTTCTAAATCAGTCTAAATCAGAGTTGTTTCTCGTGTTACTTTTTTCTGATTGAAATTAACTTTCGTAAAATGATTATGAGATTTTATTTAGATATTTTAGATATAAAAAGGGAAAAAGCTATTCACATAAATCACTGCAGATTTTGGATTGTTATGGTCCAAAGTACAGTTTGAAATGCAAAGCGTGTCTACCTCTCTATTAATCTCTTCCTCTTGAGCCTCGATATCTGCGACGCTCCTCTTGAAAACTTCCATGTTACTTAAAATGTGTGTCTTTTCATTCTGCAGAAACTCCAAATGTTTCCTCCTATCTTCTCGGTTCAACTCTTTCCGGCTTTCCTCTTTCAGCTAGAAAAGAAACGCGAAACATTGAAACAATCCCCAACACTCTTTAAAAAGAAACACTAAATCCTCACGCGACTTCTCTTTTCTAACTTTGCAAAATGTTGCATCTATTTTTACAAACCCACTCAGTCACATTTTATTTCAGTAGAAAAACAGCATTCTAAATTTACCATCCAAAAAACAAACCCTGTAGAAAATATTAGATCGCAAATGTAAATATGTTTTTCTTTTTAACATAAATTATCTGAAATGTTGAAAATATCCTGGAAAAGTTATGTTCTTACGAAGTAAATATTTTCTGCGAGTTTCTCAACTTAATCTATACAGGTTTAAAGAATTATAATATTAAATTTTCCACTCCAAACAGTGAACAGTAAAATATCTAAAAGATTCATTCAAAGCTTTAATCTTTAATTTAAAATTTTTCATAACAAAATTGTTCATGACAAACAATTTTGAATACCATCTGAGGCAAAATGAAATGCAAGGAGCACATTTTGGTTTTGTTTCCATCTATTACTTGAAAAACATACAGTAAAGTAGTAACAAATTAAATCAAATAAAAACAAATCATATCGCAACTATTGTAATTATAAGAAAACTCGTTAAATTTAAGTATAAAAACGTAAAGTTTTTTATGAAAATGTCGAGTGATTGCTTTGTAATTAAAAGTATTATTGTATTTAAAGTAATTGTCGATTTTTACATAGAAAACTATTTGATTTATAAATAACAGTGAAAATAAATAAATTACATGTCCCAACCGCCAAACACACTAATGATCTGCAATCGAACAGGCGTGGCACATATCACCGTGATGTATCCAAGCACAAAGAACTACTGAAGGAAGCATCACTAGTGTAATGTTATTGTACCATTACTAGGTATATCATATGATTATTTTTAGATGTTGTCATTAATGATAAAGTAATTATTCAAGTAGTTGCGATATGATTTGTTTTTATTTGATTTAATTTGTTACTACTTTACCGTATGTTTTTCAAGTAATAGATGGAAACAAAACCAAAATGTGCTCCTTGCATTTCATTTTGCCTCAGATGGTATTCAAAACTGTTTCTCATGAACAATTTTGTTATGAAAAATTTTAAATTAAAGATTAAAGCTTTGAATGAATCTTTTAGATGTTTTATTGTTCAATATTTGGAATGGAAAATTTAATATTATAATTCTTTGACATGTTTTTTATATGGAGAAAAACAATAATTTATTCGTCAAATAAAATGTCCGATCACTACGATCGGTATTTGTAAAATCGGTAATTGACTGTACATTTAAAAAATATCTATAAAATTCTATTTTGAAATTGAAAACTTCCAGTTAGATCGCTATGAATTTAGATTGGAGAAATACTTTTTTTGTTTTTCGTGCTCCAATTCAAATTAAATATTTTTAAGTTTACTATGTATCATGCAGAATATTTTTTGCACATTTTTTAACATTTACGTAAACAATTATTTTTAATTTACTAATAGTGCATTAACCAATCGTCAGATTTGGTTTAAAAACTATACAAGAATTCTTTATGTTGATCTGATTAAGTGAAAAATTGTTCATCAATCTTCACTCCCTGGTTCCGGAGATATTTGATATCAAAATTTCAATAAAATACATGGTTACTATATCTATGTATACGGATTTTTCCAACTTTGACACCGGATATCTCCTAAACCAGCCAGTGGAGCTTGATGAAAATTTGGATAATTAAAGTACATGATATGAACAATTCAACAAAATTTGATCGAAATCTGACGATTTTGATTTCACTAAGCAAATACCTTACAAATTAATTAAAATAAAATAAGACCTGTTCGCCCTTCGACATGTCCAGTTCTCGACTAATCCTTTTCCTCTCGACCTTGCCCTTGGACAACATCGACAGCTGCTCGATCGCCTCCAGGAGGTCGTCGTTCGAAACCGCGATTTTTCGTTCCGCCGAGTCCGAGTCCGAGCCGAAGCTGTTGTGGTAATCGCTCTCCGCCGCGCCGACGTTCTCGTACACGCTCACGTTTCCGTTCAAGGCCTTATTGCCGGGATTTTGCCTGCTGCGCGCCCTCTCGTGGCACATCTCCTCCTCGAAGTCGGTGCGCACGTTCTCGTAATTCGAGTTCCGCGAACGAGGCAGCGAATTGCAAAACCCGGACGCACTCCACTTGCAAGCCTGGCTGTTGTTGTTCGGAGATAAGTCGTGATTGTTCTCGCCCGCGAACCGGTTATTGTAATTGTTGTTTTGGCTCACGTTGCCGTTCAGGTTGCAATTCTGCCGGCCGGAGTCGAAGATGAACTGAGGCTGACTCGGCGGGCTCTTCGGGCTGCCGAAAGGCGAATTGTAGCCGGGTCGTTTGTCGCGGGGAAGGCTCCCATTCGTGATGATTCTGAAATGGTGAAGTTGGTTATCTCATTTGGCAAGACACGATTCGATTGGCTGAAAAAATGCTGTAAAAGTTTTTAAAATTTCTCTGAAAGGATCTACAAAAACTCTAACTCTCTGAAAAATTATGAAAAAACACTGTAAAATTCTCTACAAAACTCAGAGAGAAAATTGAAAGTTGAAGAAGAAATTAAATTGGGACTTTTTAGAGTTTTGCAAACAATTCTTGGGATCTGCAAATGTATTTTGCAGAACTTTGCCATTTTTTTCATTTTAAACATTTACAGTATTTTTCGTAGTTTTATAGAATTTTACAAAGATTAAGAGTTTTTGTATATTTATTATTATTCCTTATTTTTTCAGAGAAACTTCTAATAAAAAATGATGTTGAGAAGTATTTTTGGAAAATGTCTAATTGGTTACGTGAGAGAGAAATATATTTATGGATGAAAAAACTGTTATGCTAAGATGACCTATACGTGAACTTTTACTGGCAGATTTAAACTTTGTTATTTCCATCTTGCGACCTATGGAAATAAACGGTAAGTTGGATAATTGAAAGCGCTTAATTAACATTTGCCCGAATGTGCGTTATTATTTATGAATCCAATCGCGATTTCATTGTTTCCGTTATTTTCAATCACGTCTTCTCGTTTATTCTCAAGTGTATGAATGGACTGCATAAATTTAGTTTAAGTAAACAAGCAATTTCCATTTTCATTATTATAAGTAAACAGTGAAATAATGCTGATACGAAGGATGGAATCGTAGTAATTTTAATTAAAATTATAAAAACCGCCAAGGCTAATTTGAAACAATAAAAAGTTATTACGTCAATGGAATCAGATCACCAGTGGTGTTTGAAAAGGCAGCTTTTTTGCCACTGGCCAAAACACAAGACTTAACTGGAGCGTCGATATCGAGAGAAATTGCGAGAAAAAAAGATACGCTTTCAATTCCGGCTACAACCTTTATTTCGTCTCTTTTCATCCTTTTTCTTTTATTCGCACCTTTTTATTGAACCTGTTTTTCTTTACAATAGATCACGCTTATCGCGGTCACCTTTTTCAATGAGTTTCAGCTGTGAAAATGAATCTTCTGTTGAAAGTAAAGTTACAACCCCAATAGAATTAATATCTATTATAAGTATACTAACATTATATGTATAATGAAAGTATAATTGATATATTATGTCTTATCTTCTATCTGAGACTCCAGTAACTTTGTTTGAAATGATGGAATTTTCCTTCAAACATTTCCTTGAGAAATCTTAAATAAAATTAATTCTCCAAATCATCGTGAATACACTGTTTTAAGAATGTACAATAGTTTCAACTTCCTTCAACTTAGATATCACTTTATCCAGCAAAGTTAGTGCTTTGAAATGTATTAAACCCCACAGCTTCTCACCGATTAGGCTGTCTCGGTTTGTCCACAGTGCTCTGCCTCTCGTACTCCGCGCACATAGCCAAGATTTCCTCGAGCCTGATTTTCTCCTGTCGCTCCATCTCCTGTTCCCTGATTCGGTCTTCGTGGGCCTGACGTCTCCTATTTTCCGCCACTTTCCGCTTGTTTTCCGCGTCCACTTGCCTCTCCCTGAGTTCCTCGAGCGAACACGCGCTGCTCCCCGGCGTGGGACTCTTTGTCACGACTTTCCTCTGCTCCACGTATCGTGGGTTCCTTTTATAATAAAAAAAGATAATTACATTTCACGATACACTTAGATAAAATCTCCCCTCATAAAAACTACTCATGACTAACAACGTAGATTCCTTAATCTTTCGCATAACCAATTACGGCACTTTGGAAACAATTCAGGTTTCAAATTCGTGTTATCTATAGCTAAGCCTTCCTTATCAATTGCTCATATTTACGCGCGTTCCATAACATAGATAATGATTTCCGAAAACTCATTCACCGAACCTGACAAATGTTATCAGACGATATATCTACCATTTGCTGTAATTAACTTATTCGGTTTTTGTCCAATTTGAAAAATTGGTTTTTGTTCATTTTCAAATTCTTTTCTCTCGTACATTGGTAATATTTATTGATATATTTACTGAATATGGAACATATACTGGAAAAAAATATATTATCAATGTTTCTTTTTATCAAGGTATTTTTTTCTGGATTCAATTTCTGCTATCCCAAATTTCATCTACCGATCCTTCTCTTAACCTATTGAACGCCGGACTAGGTGCCTTGATCCTACTCCGCCCACAAGTATTGGACCCATTCACCAGCACTCGGCCATTCGGGCAGTTGCTTTGGCAAAGATTCGGATTGGAACCGAACTTGTTTAGCTGCAGGAACTCGGTGGTCGTAGTCTTGGCGACGATTAGGCTCTGGCTCATGTCGAAGTCGCGGCCGAAACTGTCCAGGTCGGCGTTGCGCGGAATCGTCAGACTGCGGGACATGATGTCGTAGTCGCTGTTCTCGTCGTTGTACTGCTTGCAGGCCTTCAGGTAGGTCTTGGCGATGTGCACGTGATTGAAGCCGGCGGCGTTCGAGCGGCCGACCTTCCCGACCTCGGCGACCCGTTGCTCCTGGCCGGAGGGCGTGCTGGACCGACTGCGGTCCACATTGGTCAGGTTCTGGAACGGACTGGCCGGCCCGTTCTTCGTCAGGGAGGCCAAACTTGATGACCTGGAACGAAAGGAGAAATCAGCATTCTTCGCCGATTAATACAATCGGATCCGATTTTTATCTCAATTAAATTTGGGATTTTTATCCCAAAGCCGTTTTTCTATTGATTTCCGTGATTGATAATTGTGTATTAATTATTTATTCTGTGTGGCGAGAATAAATGTAAGATGTAACGTTTTTCGACGAATTAATTCTAAGTTTTTCAAAACTGATGGTATTTATCGGATTTCCGTGGTCAGGCTAAAACTGGCTGAAAATACAGGTGACGAAAAAATGCGAACTATGGCGATCAAGCGATATTTATCGCATTTGCGGTGTCTGTAGAATAAGTCCGTATTAAGTGCCTATCAAAAAAGACGTGTGGAAATGAAAATGAGGAAAGTGTCTTGGAGAAATTGCGAAATTTATTTGAAAATGAATCTATTCTGATTTGAAATGAGACAAAACTGTTTGGAGGTATTGGAAATAATTTTGGTAATGAATATCAAGTGAGAGTTTTTGGAATGAATAATTTTATTTGGATTTTCGGATTTTTTATTTTGTTATTTTTTAGTAAAATAGCATCGAAAATACTCGCCGAGAATGTCCGAGAATCTGATCGGCCGGGACGTTGGCTGTCAAACTGCCAACTGGGAAGACTTTCGGGGATACGCAGTTGCGCGAGCTCTGCTGTCGCGCCAGCATTTCGAACTTGTTGAGCTTGCCCAGAAAGCCGCCCTCGTCGTCCGAGTACGAATTCCGCGGAGACTTTCTGGGCGCGACCGGCGGCTTGTGCTCCAGGGGACCGTCTTCCTCCATCCCGAAGGTCATCGGTGTCATCGGAATCCGCGAGTTCGGCAGCACCGACTTTAGGTGCTCCGCTTCCGCCGGGTGATTGAACCGGAAATAATTCGATCGTCCGATTGTCACCATACAGCCTGCAAACAAATGCAACTGAAATTGACAAAACAGAAATGAAAGTGAACGCAAATCTAGAAGAAGACAAGTAGAAAAATAACTGTTTCAAGTGATTGAAATTAAACAATTTAAAAAAAAATATCCTAATGGTTGAAATTTGCAGATTTCTCAGATTTGGGTTATTATAAGAGTGTGAATTTCGAAGAGATAAAAACGTTTATTGAATTGTTCAGGATTATCAAATAATAGAATAGAAATTCAAATAAGTGAAAATTGGAAAAATGTATGATATTTTACAGACAAAATTGAAGAAAAAAATTATTTTCTTTTAAATTTGGAAAAATGGGAAAAGGGGTACCTTGAGTTAATCTGATGGGTGAATTAACGAAGGAACCATCGACGGAAGTGACTCCATTGACGGGGAACAGGGTGACGATGCCATCGACATTTTCGATGGTGCAATGAACCGGTTCGACACCTGTTCCGTCGGCGATCACATCCGCGTCTCTGCTGGAGCCCAACACGATTTGGCCTGAAACATTTCGAGGTACAGGAAACGGAAGCACTTCGTCCTTGGACGGTCGTTCGATCGAGCGCGACGATTGATCGGCTATTTATTGGCCGATTCGGGGATCGCGATTGATGAATTTTGGGCGGCGCTGGCACGCGCTGAAACGATTAGCTTTTCGCGACTGGCTGGCGCAAAGTTGCGCCGCTCGCAACTTCCCGCCGCTAAATTTAGTTTTGGCCTAGCAGTCGGGCTCGTGCATTTTCGATTTTTTTGGAAATAAATGCAGACACCCGTGACGCCGACGGGGCCGCTTTTGTGCGCCGAACCGGATGCCCGGCGACTTTTACGACGCGCATTTTTGCCGCTGCTTTAGATCAAATAAATAAGGACGAATCTGTGCAGTTTTGCCGGATCGCGAGGCTCTTTTTGGGATGAGAAGCTGTGTTATGGTAATGGACAAATGAGAAAACATTTTGAATAGGTGAAGAATTTTGGGTAGACATTTCGTAAATTCATTTTCAATTTTAGGAAAAATTGAAGAATTGAAAAAAAATTGAAAAAAATTGAAAAAACTTCGGCAATTTCAATAATTTAAATATCGTCGTACATGACTACTTTTTTCTATTGCCCAATGAAAATTTAAACTATACCCTTGGAATTCACGGTTCGATGAAGCGGCCTAAAAATTGGAGTTAAGATAAATTTACTTTTGCATGATATTCCTTAACTGAATTTAACAGTCTGAATTTATATTACGGAGTCTTAAGGTGATTACGCAGAACAAAGTATGTTCGCGTCTGCGAGTCAAATTTATGCATTTAATAATTTCTAACTGAATTTGCAAGAAAATTTTGGCTGATTCAATTAAATTAGATTATGAAGCTCGAGTTCGCAGTTACGTGCAGAAGATTAGTGCTGCGTGTTCTTGGAGGTTCGAAACAGATGTAGTTCTCGGGCTAGGTTGGAACGGGAAACTGCTATTTTTAATTGTTAATATTAGATGCGTGCGAAAATGAAAATCCCGTTTTCGCGCTGTCAACACCTTTTTCCAAAACTCGTAAACGTGTTTTAAGATATTAACAAAATTCAAAATTATTTTTTGTTGACACTAAAAATAAAATGAAAAATTAATTGTTAAGTGTCACTATTAAGTGACTTAAAAAGTCTACAAATTAAGACGCCATTTTTTTAATGTAAACATTTTATTCAACTTATCCTATTCTATTTTTCCTCGCAAAAAATGAATATTGAATAAAGTGGACTATCATACGTTGAGTTACGGCAAACGGTCGTAAAAATAAATGCGCTGAATGTGAGACAAGCATCTCTTGTTTCAAACATCGTACATAAACTTAAATCAAAGAAAAAATAGATTAATGTACTTTGAATATTTGTATGATCATAGAGTGCAAGTTTACTATTTTCTCATTGCGTATTTTCTGTAAGCAATTCTCTTAGTTTATAAGTAATTTCATTTCATTTATATACTTCACATTTCTGTTATTTTTCTTTTGGAGACGTCTGAAGACGATAATAAGTCCATAGTATTTAAATTAATGAATGCATATTTTCTGAATACAAGACACGATGTGTTTTATTTTATGACAATTGGCGGTAATTAAGACGATAACTCTGCAGAATTTCCAGAGTGAATGAGTTTAGTAATATTCTTTGCATTTTTTGTTCGTTTAAATTGGAAATTTGACGTGACTTTGGCTTGAAGTGTACAATTTTGCATTAATCACAAAAAAAAAAACAATACAAAATGATTAAATAAATAATATTTGTCAGCTTTTCTCAACGCAGCTCAATTCGTTTTCCATTTTATAAAAAACTATTACCAAACTTTCCCACTCGTATTTCATAAAAAACTCCTCTTTTCGCTTTCTTCCAAAATGTATTAAATTTTCGTTTATGAAATTCTTTGAAAACTTAAATAAAATAAAACAAGCTAAAACATAAAAATGGTTTACAAACTTAAATAACATTTCCCATCCACAAACAATACCGAAAACACATCCCAAACTTCAGACTCCCTCCCACAATAGTCCCATCTCAAACGCAATCCGAAACGTCATCGCAAAGTTTCGCAATGTCACTCTACCTTTCCTTATCTAACTCGGCGTCTGCCTTGTTTGCGCAATCTTCTCTCGAATACCCTATTCGGTCATGATTGCAAAAATAATCGCCAAATAACCCGTGCGACTAAACACCTTAAACGCGCGCAATTGCGTCAAGTGAGATTAATCCTCACTTCCTCACAGCCATTTTCGCCATCCGAATCCGACAGTCCAACAAATTCACAAGCGATCGCCCATATAGACATCGAACATAGAATCCACGTGGATTCTACGTGGAGGAACATTCGGACGTAGAATCGACGTAGATTCCACGTCGAATCTACGTATTTTAGAGATGTGTCTGTTAGGGCTGTTTGTCAAATTCGGCATTAACCAGCGGTTCGCGGCGAAGGCAATAACAGTTCATTAAAGGGCCGGCGAACGGCCAACCAAGCTGGAAGAATTTATATTGTCCGGCTCGCCCGCTGCTAACTATATTTAAGCTCGTTCTTGCGCGAGACGGTATGCATCAGGTTACTGTCCTCGGCCCTGCGCGACCCTGTGTATACATTACGCCAATGCCGCGCGAGTCTATCCAACAAAGACTGCCACTTTGCAGACGCGTTCGAGATTTTAAGTGCCATTTCGTGGCGCGATCGGTCGAATTGCAGCGACTTGTTCAGTGGACGGAATATTTCTTTCGAAGAAATTCATTTGGGAGAAAGAGGTGTTTGGTTTGATGTCTAGATTTCGGAATGGAGAAGAAAGAATTCGAGTTATTACTGCAAAAACCATAATGACATATATTATTTAAGGCTACACACTGTTAAAATTAGGTGTTAAAAAAGTGTTGAAGTGTGACAATTTCAACATTTTTTGGTATCCAGAATATTCCACACCAAAGATATTCTACAGTGAAGAAAGTGTGAAATCCCTTGATTTGTCTAATTGTTGAAATATCGTGGTTCTTAATTTTCATTTGACATAAATCACCACACTTAATGAGAACAAGCGTACGACGATTATTCTATACATACGAAGATAAGACAAACCATACTTTGAGTAAAAAGAACCTCTTCTAACCTCTAAATATTCACTCCAAAAACGAGTTGATTTTTCAAGATTGACACCAGAATATTTCACACTTCACCCCTATGCTTCACTCTTGAGATTTTTAACAGTGCAGAAAAGTTAGACGTCCGACTAAAATAATATTATTATAATATTTATTTAATATTTGTGGAATAGCCAAGTTTACAATAATTTTATGCAAGTATTAAGTAGCCGATTTTTTAAATGATTCAGTGACATTACGATAATATTTTAGAAATATTAAATTAATATTATTTTTCTTATATAATAGTATTTAAATATTATTTCATAATTAAAAATATTTGTAAAATATTTCTATAATATTTAAAAAATATTATTCACACAATAGAAAGTGTCTCATTTGTTGTTGGTCAAGATTTGTTTTAAGATATTTTTGTTCGATAGAAATATTTCTTATGAAATTAATTTTCGGGATGACTTAAAATGGTATTTAGAAGGAAGAGGGTTTGTACTATATTATGAAGGACTAATTAAGGTGGACTACATTACGAAGGACAGAAGTAAGTAAAGGTGATAAAAGCAAAAGGATAAAGAAAGGTCGGTTCGTCTCGGATTAATGCTTGTGCATGTCCTTCACGATGAAGTGTCAACGCCGAATAAGGTTCTGATTCACTTTTTGGACATTGAACTAATTCAAGTAATTATTATTAGGATTCGAGCTCTGATAGGAATCACTAGAAATGGGCAAAAAAGACATTGAAGTGTTGTAATCATTGCGCTTTAAAACATTATGCACTAACATAATATTTATTCTGTAAGATCGTTTGCATGCAAAAACAATTTAAGCAGCACATATGTTAAAATGTAACTTTGAATTTCATATTTAATCTACGTAACCCTGTGAATCATCCAATTCATCCAATCACAATTCATCAAAATAGTAAAAATATCATTGGTAAAAAGTAATAATTTGCCTTTAGATTTTAAGTTAGGTAAATTACGTTAGTAAGTTAATCAATTAAGAAAAATAAAGGAAATTAAAATCTAATCTGGCAAACAAAACTTTGTTTTCATTATGAATATACATTCAATTTTCAAAAAACTTAAATCTCCAATAAGGTAAAAAAAATTTGAAAAATTCGTCCTTAAAAATCTAAGAACACTGTAAAAACAGGTGTTTTATTTTAAAACACTTTTGTCCCATTTTTAAAACCTTTTCAGGTGTTTTAAATTTTAACCTATCTTTTTATAACGGAAAACACTCCTAACGTTTTGAAACGGAAGTGTTTTAAAATAAGACATGTCTTTTTGCAGTGAATATTGGGGAAATGTCTGTAAAACACTATTTTATTCGTCTTATATTATACTTTTGACATTACATTTTCCACAATGTTTATTCCCAGAATCTTTAAAGCATACATAACACAGTTTATCCCCAATTTCAAAATCTCTTCCAGTACTCAGTCCGAAACTCCTCATATCATCCCATAACAGTTACAAAAATATGATTTTTTCATTCACCAAGCACATAACCACAAACCCCGTCGCCAATTTGCTATAAACCATAACTTACGGGCAAAATTGCTGGGTTTCGAAGAAAATGCGTTCGAACGCAGGGATAATTGTTCGCGCGCCTTAGGCTGAGAAAAGGCTTTTACCGGGAACGCCGTTGCTTTTAAAAATAACACTCGCGCTCTCGTCGCGGAGGTGGCGTTTTGTAACGGAAGCCGAGCCAAGCTTTCCGTGCGTGCGTTGCCTACGGATCGCGGCAATCCGAAAACCGCGCGCGCCAATATTTCGAGCTGATCTCGCGCGATTATTCGCCGAAAATAGAACGGATTAACGCGAATCGCCGCACTTTGACGTGACGGGATCAAAGCGTCAATCTGTCGTTCACTTTCGCGCCCGTTCCTCCGATTACGGGTTTCCCCGCTTTATGACTCGCGTGTTTCCGGTTTTCAAAGGCAAAGCTGCGTGGGCTTTTTTGGCCGCCGGCTATTTTCATCCCGATTCGGGACATGACAACATTTCTAAAGCCCCGATTGCAGCGCCAAAATTGTTATAACTTGAACTACTAAAAAACAGAATTTTTAGGACAAATAAATGACTCTGACAAAGTGAATTCAGTTTGGGAATAAAATCGATTGGTTCGTGGGAGAATGAATGTATTTCTCGACAAGCTATCCCCAGAAGAAAAATTTTGGAGGGGAAACAATTTAACGAGGTAAATTACAATAACTGGGAAAAAAGCGGCGCGCACATTAGACAGACAGCGAACTCTATCCTATAATTACATAAATTGTCCTCGCAGAGAGCTTGGGAGAAAAAGCGACTCTTTTAACTTTAACTGGCGAAATTAACTCTCGGGAACGAACCCCCCCTCCCCTGCCCCGAACATTTTGTCGTGTGAAAATGCACGGTATCGTTGAGACGACTCAAGTGGCAATTAGTTTGAAAAATGAGTTTGTTTTGGTATTATTCAATCAATTTGCGGAAAACATTGTGCGCAGACGTGTTGTTTACAATGCTTTATCATGTGTCTCTGATTTACATAACTTAGATCAAATCAAAAGAAACGTTTCATTTAAGGAGGCGTTCTTCTCAAGTTGGCCAAAATTGAGTATTTTTTGTGGGAAGATGATGAAAAGAAGGATTAATTTTTTTATACTTATTACTTTGATTCCTATCAAGGTAGTAAATACCTATTCTTTATTGTTTAAAGAGTCATTTTTGAGATCACTTTTCTCTCAGTGCAGAAAATGTTAGGACACTTTTTTAAACGAATCATAATATACTGTTAGAAATGTTTGTAAGTTTCATATATCATTACGATACATTTCAGACTGTGGTATAATAAATTCATTTAAGATATATATGTATATTAAAGTTAATAACAGTTTTGTAAAATTAATATTCCTGTATTAAAATGAATATAATATTTACTAATTGAGTATTACAAATAATAATCGTATATTAAATTTACTATGCGGTATATAAAATTAATTTTTTTCGAAACTGGATTCCAAACACTAACTTAAGCGGAGGTACAACCCAAAAATCATGAAAAATCGAAACAAATGGAAAACAAATTTTATTGCAGTTTTATATATTTTTAAC
>JABFPB010003676.1:0-16508 GCA_022817645.1 Ceratoteleas bidentatus
ATTCCTTTTCTGCCAAAATGATTTCTTTTGTGCCAAAATGCTTTATTTTGGCACAAAAGGCTATTTTTAACAGTGTAAATTAACCATAACAAATGGTATTAATATTATTGCGACCAAAAACTGGTTGACCAGATTATTAAAATTGTCCTTCCCACCATTGTTTTCTGCAACCATTTTTTTTGGTTTCGTTAACCATTACGAATTTTCTCAGTGTTCATTATCTCTATTTCAGCTAAAATTTTATACTTCAAATTTCCCCTAACGAACCCTATGGTGATTCAATTAAAATACACGTGTTTTCGTCACTTTTCGCAACTACGCGAAAATGTCCAGGGGACAAATCATAAAGGGGACAAATCATAAAAGTACTTCACATATGTACACGCCAAAAGTTGGCCAAGGGAGAAGAAGGTGTGATATCAATAAATTCGTTCTTATCGGCGGCCTATAAATTCCCGCAGCGACCATTGATGTTCGACGAAGCATGTGTCCCTATGTAACCCGCGTCGCGTCCAAAAAGGTCCCGAACGCCGGAATAACCAAGCCAACTCAAAGGCGAAATTATCGGAGCAAATACTTGCTAGAACGGATTTCGGATAATTAGACGATCGGGCAAAAAATGGCCAGCTTGAAATCGGATTGCGACCGAAATAATCACTTTCGTCCATCGCCAAAAATATTATACTGAATTGTTACAATCCGCTAATTTTTGCCGAATTTAAATTTGCGACTGGTGACGTCACGGATCGAAATATTTCTCGTCCGAAGAACGACGAAAAAACAATTAGTTCTTCGGCAAATTACGACCTTTTTTCTCGCCGCGCTATATATAATCAATTGATCAATAATTTCGCGAGAGATGCGAATTATTTATTCAAATTACATTGCTTCCGCAAAAATCTTGCAAAATACACCGCCGCTTCAATGTGAAGCGGTATAAATAAACCCGTGCAAAAGTAATTAACAAATTTCATTAGCCGGAATCGAGCTGCGCGATCGACGGGCGTTCCGGGGGAATAAAAATTCCGACAGCAATTGATAATAATTGAACAATAATGAGGCATCCGAAGATGATTAGGGCAAAAATTGGGCGAAGCTTCCGGAAGCGATTGTTAGTGGCTTATTTACAGAGAAACGCGGCGTTTCCAGATCGGTCGTCAATGCCAGGATTTGACGTAAATTTTCTCGTTTTGTTTGGCGCGCGACGTGTAGGAAACGCGGGATAAAAGTTAAGTGACGTAACGAGTGTGGGAGATGAATAAGTTACGATGTTTCATTTTTGCTCATTTGTTCATTTTTTTCAAACGATACCCAGTCGGTTATCGATTTTCAGGAGTTTTGAAACGGATCGTGTAAGCCAAGAAAAACGCATTACAGTCACTGAACAGAAATGAGAAAAGTATTGTATTTTAGAATTTTAGAGCTTTTAGAGTTTTGGAATGGTTTTCATTGGAAAATAATGATGTACATAGTTTTTATATCATGCAGAGTGAAGGACCCAAATTAAAGGCTCTAAACTAGGCTCTAAATTAAATTTCGACTTAGTGATTTTTGTGAATAAATTGGCAGTATTTCAACTGTTTGTAATCGGCGTTAATGATTCATTTTTGTCTGACCGCATATGTTATTATTTCCCGTTTTTTTGCACGTAATATTTATGAAACATTCTTTCAATAAATATCGAATCGTGTGTGTTCAATAAATATTCATTATCCGCATATTTTTTTCCGGTCAATCCAATAACGATGAGATTTGTTATGTATTATCGTTAAACACGAACGAATTCGGTTTAAGCGCGGCGAGCGTAACTTTTTCTACTTTTTACCGCCAGTGTTCATTTTAGTAGTCACAGCATGAATTACAATCGACTTTCACGATTGATTTTTGTAGAAAAAAAATTATTCCTTGCGCCACTTTAATTCGCGATAATTTCGCAAGAAATAAACTTGTCGAAAGTAATTTGTAACACATAGTGACAAATTGTTTTTGAGCAGTACCATAAAATAACCGGCCACAAAATTCATTATTCACATCGTCGGGGAAATTTGATAACAATGCGTTATAGTTCTCATCAGTTATTGAATTGTGCACGTATTAATTGATGCAGTTAATTGATATTATAAAATGTTTATTACATTTAATACTTGGTGGAAATATGCATCATTATGGCATGCAGGTGGCTTTGAATATAAGTAATTATTTTTTGGCGAATGAGAAACAACTTTCGATAATGAAGTGTTTTGAATAGTTTATAAATATTCTTAAAAATATAGAAATTTATAAAAATATAGTAAAAAACTATTTTCGTAAATAAAATAAGAAACATTTATAAATACAACTTAACCTTAACCTAATCACAATCTTAACCTAACTTTTGACCGGTTGAAAAAATCTTAACCTAACTTTTTTCGCAGCCGCACCTACCCGCGTTCCGCCAACTATAAAATCTTGCCAGCATTATTATTGATTCTCCATAGCCGACGCTCGCCGGGAAATGAAGAGTTCAGAAGACCCGAAATTCTATTATAAAATCGCGTTCGAGTGAAACGCGATCTTCCGGGAAATTATGACGCAGCTTGGCAGAGTAGTTTCGAACCGATCCGAGCTTCTCGGATGCCGACCCAGTTCGGCCCGGCCGACAATACCCGCGGCTTAATTATCGCCGGCGTCCGCTTCGCGGAAGCGGATCGCGGCGCCGCCAAAAAGCGGGCCGAGCGCGATTTCCGCGGACGGATTGGCCGCCTCCGATCAATCGTTGGCGCCGAGATGCACGATTAAGGGGAACGCCGACGAAGACGCGTTCAATTTGTTGATGAAGCCCCGGTGCAGTCGGGTTTATTGGACGCCACCGCTCGTAACCGTAAAAAATTATTGAAAATAAAGGAGCCCCGGCGATTACGGGCTAACGCAATTTATGCTATGTTATTTGAGATTTTATGCCGCCGAGGCCGTAATCGGGGATTTCATTTTCCGTTCCGAAGCGGCGATCGGGCGATCATTGTTACAATTAAGGGGTTACCCCTGGAAGCTAAATTTTTCCAATGTATTCGGAAATTAATTTTAAAATAGCTGTGATGGATTTATTTTGAAATGGCTTAATTCATTTTATAGAGCGTCGTTTGAATTTTAGATATTTTTGTTGGAAAATAATATTATATTCCTTATTGTGGCAGGTAGAACGGTCTCACGTTGGGCGCCAAACTGTAATTTTCCATGTTTTGATTCCATGTTTTGACCATCATTCAGATTTATGACAGTCAGAGGAAAGGGACCCACGTTGGGCGCCAATTTATCAGTTTCCATGTTTTGAAACTTATACTGATTGTTTAAGACATGTTAAGCTTTGGATATCTTAAAAGCACTTTTTTTACGTTTGCAGGTAGAAGTAGTTCAACGATTGTTGGGAGTCTAAAACATGGTCCGCAACGGTTCCGTCATCCGCGCGACCTCCTTCCGACATCGATACCTCCGCGCAGAGGCGTTCATTCGGGTCTCCGGCGATCTCTACTTAGAAATCTGCGCGCAGATTCCGAACCGCCTAATCTCCGTGCAATCAGTTGGCAACAAAAGCTGCAATCGGATTCCTCGAAACCTTGTTACCCGCAACAAAGTGCAATTCATTAGCGTTTGACACTGAGCGCGCGACACGGCGACGGCAAGGTTTCTCATAAATCACCGATCCAGATACTCCGAAACGCGCCGCGCCGTCGAAACGAATCGCCTGAGTTATAGCATACGATGTCAGGCCGCGTATGCCTAAATGAGGAAAAAGTTATGAACAGCGCGGCGGGAATTCACGCCACCATATGGCTCTCCGTCATCGAGCTCTGTATAATGTTGTATCAAGAGTCACACGACACCACCAACATAAACAGCTCGGATTCATATCGCTTCGATGCGATTACTCGTTTTACTGCGTCGCCGATGGAACTTTTACAAATCACCAGCAGAAAATCTGTAACTGCTTTGGACTGTGCGTTCTCCTCCAGTTGAAATTGCACTGGATTCCTTGGAAGATATCCAGTAACATTTGGCGGGTACTCAATCTGGATAGGTCTTCCAATAGGAAAAGGACAATTCTAGTTTTGTTAATTTTGTTAATTCAGTGTACCCATACCCACTTGCTGGTACTTCATCATCTAATCGTCTTCTAATTGAAAATAGGAGATTCGTCCTGGGAAGATATCCAGTAACATCTTTTGGCGGGTACTAAATCTTGATAGGTCTTCCTATAGAAAAGGGCAATTCTAGTTTTGTTAATTTTCGTTCTCTTCCAGTTGAAATTGTACTGGATTCCTGGGAAGATATCCAGTAACATCTTTTGGCGGGTACTCAATCTGGATAGGTCTTCCAATACAAAAAGGGCAATTCTAGTTTTGTTAATTTTCGTTGTCTTCCAGTTCAAATTGTACTGGATTCCTGGGAAGATATCCAGTAACATCTTTTGGCGGGTACTCAATCTGGATAGGTCTTCCTATAGAAAAGGGCAATTCTAGTTTTGTTAATTTTGCTTATTCAGTGTACTCATACCCACTTGCTGGTACTTCATCATCTACTTCGTCTTCTAATTGAAAAGAGGAGATTCGACTTGGCAGACTTTCCGCGACGTTTCATTTGTTTAGCTGATCACCTTATGATAACACTCCATCCGAATTCGCTCCACTTGGCGGGAGATTCGAATAGCGCTGGTTGATTAATGTGCCTCCGTGCAAGTGCGACGCATCGTTACCGTTTTAATGACCATTAACTTGATGACGCTCGTGAGAATCAGATTTTGTGTCAGTCCTTGCATGGCCTCTTTTTTGTTTGCGCCTCTCGTCTCTTTCCAACAAACCGGCGAGCACACTTAAACCAGTTTGACCCGTCGCCCACACGTACTTACACGAAGCCCTCGCTCCCTCTTTATCTTCTCGTTGTCTCGCACACTTGAGCGTCGGCTCTGAAAACTCTTTGTTCGTCAATATAGTAGCCATCGCGGGCATTCTCTAATAACACGGCATTTTGTTAATTTTTATCGGACACCGTCGCACGCGATACCGTCGTGCGCTCCTTTGCCTTTAGATTGTGACGCCAGTTTCGACGGGGTGTGGAGAATTATTAGCAGCGCGAAAAAATGCGCTCTCTCTCGGCTTCTACGAAACGACGCGAGCCGAGTCAAAGTGTTTCGCAATTTAGAGCACGTTTAGCAGTTTATTGGGTATGGGATTCTACGGTTTTCTGCACCGAGACATTTCGGGGATACAGTTTCACTCGGCTCGCAATTAGTTTCACGTGTTCCTTGGCTCCGCGGAGTCTACCCGTTTATTGGGCGAACCCGTCGGGCCCGAAAAAAAATGCGGGACAGTTTTTCCGAAGGAACGACAGTTCAGTGAGTTATCACGGCCGATCGTCTTACGCAACGGCTAATGGGACCGCCGTAGCAACTCGCTTTAGTACCCATAATGCAATTTAGCTCGGCTAAATTGCACAGCGCTAGACGCATGGCAGACCCTGCGAACCAAACTCCCACGTACCCCAGGATTAAACAAATAAAAACGTCTAATTCCATTTCCCCGTGCGTCATTATGCAATGCACTTTTGCGCTTCACGCAGCAGGTTTCCGTCGCGATCAGTTGAAAACCTCGGGTTTTAGCCTCCGTTTTTTCCCTTTCCCTCCCGCCACCGTCGCCGTCCTACCGGCTGCGCCAGCTTCTACCTCGGCGTGGCAAGAAGCTGGCGATCGATCGTGAATTTGTCTTGACGTGCCCGGAGTTACTACTTGTCCAGTCGTCGAAATTCCTCAAGGATGTAATTGAAATCCTCGAGCCAGTTCGGCCGGCGATACATTCCTCCGCGGTCGCAACGCCAATAGACCTAATTTCGGGCGGGCCTGGGCGGGGCCGCAATTTCACGAGTCCCGGGACAACCGGTTATCCAATTAATTTGATAAGCGTGCGGGCACGAATGAAAAAGCACGCGCCTGGACAATGACCAGCGACGGAAAATGTAATGTCTACAATTTCGCAGCGGGAGGGGGACGGGCTTGCTGGGTGCTTGTTATGCCAAATTGATGACCTGGAGAAATCCGGGATTGGGTTGGACAATAAGAGAGAGTTGGGCTCATTTGGAATCTCCGGACTCTTTGGGGATTGAACATGGTATTGGTATGGTTAGATTCGGGGCTTCGATTTGCGACCATGGTCAGTTGTTGCAGATCTTTTTGATGGAAAATTATATTACACGTCCTTATTGTGGCAGGTAGAACGGACCCACGTTGGGCGCCAAATTGTCATTTTCCATGTCTTGAAACTGATACGGATTTATGTCAGGAGGAAGGTCCCCACATTGGGCGCCAATGTGTAAGGTTCCAAGTTTTTTAATAATGGCCAATTCTAGAACTACCTGGTTCACTGGTAATCAGTTCTTGATATCAATTCTTCTCTTCCCTGATCACCGTCCTGAATTCTCCTCACTGAGATCACCAAACGATCTACATTAGGTTGCCTACAACAAGGTACATGATGTTCTCCTGATCCCGAAATCTCGAAACAAAAGAACCCTAACCTTGGAGAGGAAACTAACCTCACTCAGCCACCGTCTACTTTTGAACAAATTGCACCGTCAAGGTCGCCTGGAGAACCTCTATTTACCTTCGACCACTTGTCTTTATAAAGCGATTCCATCGAGCAACCCAAATTCGTTGGCTAAATTTGTACAATGATTACCATACGAATTCAAGTACTTTTACAATGACGTAACCTGTCGCCTGAGTCAGAGGGACTCGGCGGAGAAATAATCCCGCGTCACGCACAATAAAGTATTCCCGGAGCGCCCGCTCTATGTAAATTCGCCGTTCTTATTTATGGGTTACACGTTCATCTTTCTGGTCGATGCACTCGATATCATGGCACACTATTTGATGCCGTGCAATCGACATTGAAGTCGATAAGTGTGTCGAACTGAGGTTAATAGTCTCGCAAATTCGATTAGTAATGGCTTTGTCAAGGGTTCATATTTTTCACCATAAAAACCATGGAATGAACACATAGTTCAATAGTTTCGTTACGAAACTAATGTAACTAACAAAACTAACGAAATTAACAAACCTAACGATAGACAGGTACACCGTTAAACACATACTTTTAATAATTGTAGATTTTGTAGATTTTGAAATTGTAGATTTATTTTTCGGTTTTCAATCAGAAAAAGCTTTCAGCCTCGAGTTTCTGCACTTCTCAGTCATTTGTTTGCAACGTTCATTTATCCCCGGCGGCGGAATAACGTAATTTATACTAGCAATTATTTAAAAAATAAAGACTCGCGTTTTTAGTGCGCATCCTGAAAAATTGGAGCTTAGATAAAACATGTTGTAAAAACCCGCGATATACAACGACTTGGCTTAAAAGCTGCTAATTATTCAACGAGCGGGAATGCGCTCAACTCTTTCCGCAGTACAATAATTTGATAGCGACGAAGGCGCGAATAAAACATCGCGCCTAACCTCATTTATTTATGCGCAAACGGCCGCGAGACGCCGTATCGCCGCAGTTTAATAGAAATTACACGCGCGTCACGCGCGACAGCACAAAAGTCGCGGAATTTCACGTCGCCACGAATGACGGCAGAAACAAAGTGAGCGACGGATTGCGCCGAGGTGAATCCCTCTTCCAGCTTGGGAAATTATCCGCGTTTAACTCGCGCGGGTTATTTTACGTGTCATTATACAGTAAAAAAGTTATGTTGGGTACTGATATACTTTGTGCAATGTAACAAATATAAACAGTAGTTATAACAGTAGTAATATTATTTAATGGATACATTTCAGTACATTCCGATATATTCCGATATACACTGAGAAAAATTAGTGCTTAACCTGAAATAGTTCTTCTAACCATTATAATATTAGAAAAATTTGTCCAACCTTCATGGTTGTTCATGGTTGTGCGAACTAATTGAAATTTTCTCAGTGTACTTCGATAAACTTCAATATATTTTGATACTTCGATACATTGCGATACACATCGATATATGCCGATATATTTCGATACGTTTCGATATACTTCGCTATACTTCGATACATTTAGATATACTTCGATGATTATGAAAATATTTTAATTCATTTTGATATACTTTGATATATTTTGATACATTTCGAGACATTTCAATACACTTCGATATACTTCAATATATATCGATATATTTTTATATTTGTTGTACATTTGTTGTACAAATATTTTGACATATTTGAACATATTTCGATATAGTTCGACATATCAAACGTTATAGATTAAAAACCGATATTTTACGAAACTTTTTCCACTCACTGAGAAAACGACAACGATACAAAAATGGCAAAAAATAACAGATATATATTAAATTATGACGGCTAAAGTGATATTATATAACCTTCAAAGCGTTACAGTTCCGGATTGTAAAATGTTGCAGTTTAAGTCTGTCAACCTAACAAGGCGAACTTTTAGACTAACAGCCTCGTTTTGTGAGTGATGTTTCCCACTCGGAAAATTTTCATTTCGCCCAGGATAGACGCGGTCAAAATGAAACTGAATCGCTGAAATAGTGATGAGCGCGAATCGAACGGCGAAATCGTCGGGCGCAGCGCAAATGAAAATAATATTGCGCTAATCAAATTGTCATCTTAAATGTGACGGGAAATTTAAATTATTGGGCTATTTGATATGCGGAAATTATCCGCTAATGGTAATGACGCGAAATTAAAAATCGCGCGCCACTTCAAAGGCGCCAGTACGAATTCGGCATATTCCATCGCGTTTTTCCGCGTGCCCGCGAAACATTCCGCGGATGGCTCGCTTTTGCAAATTAACGCGGGTAAAAAAAGACAGGCCAGTGAAATTAGCCGGAACGATTCAAATGGCGGCGCGCGCGACGCTTCTTTGATGTCGCGTTAACGGTAATTAATCAGTTACAGAGACTCGCGGTCGAAAGGAAAAATTAATTCTCTTTATTATTACACGGATTATACATTTACTGCATTATCGACCGAGCGCTATAAAGAGCATTGCGTTTCGTAAACGGTTTTGGCACATGAACTTAATTAGTCGAACTGACCGAAAAATGTAATGTTTGTACGAATCTTGATTGCAGTTTTTATTAAATTATCGTAGTATCTTGGACGGTGTCTACAATCTATCTCATAGGTTAGGTTAGTTAGATACCTAACTAACCTAACCTATGAGTTAGGTTAGTTAGGTACCTAACTAATCTAACTAACCTATGACCTAACTCATAGGTTAGGTCAGTTAGGTACCTAACTAACATAACTAACCTATGAGTTAGGTTACCTAACTAACCTAACCTATGAGTTAGGTTGTAGACACCGTCCAAGATACTACGATAATTTAATAAAAACTGCAATAGATTAGGTTTGTTAGGTACCTAACTAACCTAACCTATGAGTTAGGTTAGTTAGGTACCTTACTAATCTAACCTATGAGTTTCGGTTAGTTAGGTCAACCAACTTAAGGTGGAGGGTTATGTCGATTAAAATCCTTAGGTGAACTTTTTACTGCTTTATCGACCTAATCACCTTAGATGGCGTTGTCTATTGTGTTTTTGAGCTTGATTTAAGGGTCAATTTTTAATTCTTTTTCGGGATTTTTATTTTAGTCAAACTGTTTTTGAAATTTTCAAAAATTAACTCTTTGTAGAGCAGCATTCTACTGATGGAACAAAAAATGTGTTTTTGTGCAGCCAAATTAGCCATTTTGAGTTTTGACATGTTGCATTTTGCAGATTTTAGTTCATATTACTAATCGGAGGCTCAAATAACATTTCGGGCCCCACGTTGGGCGCCAATATAAAGTTTCGACTTTTCAATTGGCGCCCAACATGGTCAACTCCAACGCCCAAAGGGTTAACTCCATTCTCAAAACAATAATGAATCGGATCGGACATTTTACCCACATTTCGCGTTTCAAATTCCTCGGCTTTCGTGATTTTCGAAATCCAACGTCGCAATTTCCACGCGACATCCGCCTAACCGAATCGCCGGCTTTCGACCCCAATTACCATTAAACGCAGATAGATCGCGCCCGTCCTTTTCAATCAAACCGATTCCCCGCGGAGGAATTGGCCGGCCCGCGCGATCGCAGCGCGCTTTAACGAGCCCAAGAACGGGACAATCGATCACCCGCGCTAAAAGGCGCGCAAATTCGATTGCGCCGGTGATTCGCAATAGCCCGTGCAAATTTCATTTCGCGCGTATTTTTGTAGCGCGGCAAACAACTTTGGCGCGTGCCGTCATTTCGCCGGGGCAAATTGCTCATTTGACCGGCTCGACAAAAAGCCCGAACATCGTCCCCCTCTCACCCCCTCCCCTACCACCCGCCATAGCGTCATCCGGAACTTACGTTGTTGTTCGCCGGTTTTATATGTATTCCCGCGGAAGCTTCGCAAATTCAAATTAATTAAATGGACGCGGTGTCGCCTTACCCCGGACTTGACGCACTTTTCCGGAGTCGGAAAAGTGCAGTTCAACAACTGCAACGCGATGCGAACCGCTCGGGGTAAAAGTGCATCCAGTTTTTCCAGAATAACTATTCTGGAAAACAACCCGACAAAAAATTATAAACTGAAATTTACTGCATTTAAATTACTTCCAAATTATTGTGGCAGGTAGAGGGAACTGACCCACGTTGGGCGCCAAATTGTCATTTTTCATGTTTTGAAACTGGTACGGATTTATCCGTTATGGTACGGATTTATCCGTTATGATACGGATTTATCCGTTATGATGCGGATTTATCCGTTATGATACGGGTTTATCCGTTATGATACGGATTTATCCGTTATGGTACGGATTTATCCGTTATGATACGGATTTATCCGTTATGATACAGATTTATCAGTTATGATACGGATTTATCCGTTATGATACGGATTGATCCGTTATGATACGGATTTATCCGTTATGGTACGGATTTATCCGTTATGATACGGATTTATAACATATAGAGGGAAGGGACCCATGTTGGGCGTCAAATTGTAAGTTTCCATGTTTTGAAACTTACACGGATTGATCAAGACATGATGAACTTCAGATATCTTAAAAGCACTTTGTTTATGTGTGCAGGTAGAGAGGTAGTTCAACGATTGTTCACACAGGGAATTATCCGAGTTAAAACACATAAAAATATTTAGTTGGATGAGATGCTGTTGGTTTACTTTGTTATTGTTTCGATTCACCTTATTTCACCTTAGAACTATAGAGAATATTACCACTGCGGCTATCCTGGCAGGATCGCCCCACTGACTCGCTGAGTCGATCCTGCCAGGATGCCTCAGTGATTCTCAAATACATGACCTTACAAATGGTGGAAAACTAGTGTAATTTTACCCGCATTCTTTTCAGTATACTTGTCTCGTAAAGTGTCAGCATTTTCCGTACTTTTTACCAAGTTGAATGGTGCCTTACGAAAAACTAGGCTAAGTTTTTACTTGGGAGCAAATCCAACTCGATGCGAAATGCGCATTTCTTTGATTTGCGTGCGTCTTGTGGTTTATCGTGCGTCGATCGATTCGCCGTAATTATCGGACGATGTCGGACGCTACGTCAAATTAGTCGGGTTTTGTGCTGCGCGCGGCAAAAAATGGGCCGCGAGGTAGTCGGAACAAAAGGCGCGGTATTTCGCAAATGTGTATCGAATTTGACGATAATTGCGCGAGGATTCCAACGGTGTTCGTTAATTTTGCGGGCAAATCATATTTCGTAAGAAGAGTGTACGAATGGACAGGTTCGGAGGGCGAACAGTTTGGCTAATTGGGTCAAAGGCTCGGTTGGCGATTGTTTGGACAGTTGTACCTTAACGAACGCGACCATTACGGGGAAATCAGGTGAAAATGAAGGTGGAAACGAAAGTAAAACTTCGCGAGGAAATAGCGCGGGTATTTTAGACGGCGCTTTTTATCGAGAATGCCGGCCGCGCGGCGAGATAAATATACGAGCGCATTATTTCGAGGAGGTTCCGAACCATAATAGGGGATTCTAACCTGAATCGCTACTTTTGCGAGATTATCTCAGAAATGTCTTCAATTATTATATACTTCAAATTCAAGTTATTTTGTATTATCTTTCAAATGTACAACAAGAATATAAAATAGTTTCTTATGACCGTTAAATAAATAAGCTTTTGCATTTTGCACGATGTAAAGAGTGAAAAAGATTGTTTATTTATTTATATTACAAATGAAAAGTTATTCATTAAATAAAAATATCTATTGTGTGAAAGTTATATATGAAATAAAATTTTAAAAAACATTTTTTCAAAATCTGAAACAAACAAATTTTACATTTTGAAAAATTTGAAACTTTTCTTAGGGACATTCCTCTTATAATTTATGTTATGAGTAGATGTACCTTTAAACTATCGACATTGTGGGTACGGTACGTCGTCATTAAAAGTCCCGACTTTCCATTTTGTTGGTGCTCGATTTAAAGTACGGTCGAGAATGCGACAGGCAAATGAAAGTGCGAAATTCAATGTCGGAATGATGGGATTGCGAACGCGCCGGAATTGAGGACGACAGTCGAAAAGTTACGGGAAAGAATCTGCGAAGCGGCACCTACGGACCGATTTGTAGTAAGGACCATTTTTCGGTTTTCTTTAGAGTTTATCAAATTTCATTTTCAATTGAAAACACTTACAAACAAAAATTTATTAACGTATAATTTTTCTAAATAGTGAGAAAAATAACCACTTTTCATACTATACTTTTTATAAAGACAAAATTGCATTTTTATCACTAAAAGCAATTTCATAGATGACATCAATTTGCTCTTCGTGCCAAGAAAAAGTTTTTTAAGCATTAATTAATTATACCGAGAATTTATCTAGCGTCGATATTCGCTACGAGATAATAATAAAACCCCCTTTTACAACTAAACAACGGTACTTGTTGGGTAATTAATCAATGTCTTCCTATCGTTTTCTTGTAGTTATTTTGAAAAGACATTACAATTTATTAGACGTTCATAGTTTATGATTTATGATTCTTTTATTTGATGAAACATTGACGTGCAATAAATATTATTTCAATAAATTAATTTATTACCGAAGAGTGAAACTTTTTCCAATCAATTATTCATCCAGGAAATATTGCATTCTACTGTAATATAATAAACAACGTATATACATACACATCATATTTAAATTCATATTCTGCTCCCTCTATTTGTGAAATAAACCGAAATTACTATCTTGGGAAATATTTTTTACATCGAAAAACCGACAAATAGAAATAAACAGTATTAGTAAAACAACACATAATTTTACTATCTTAGTGCTTAATATACTATTTCACTCTGAATGTTACTGCTTCCATACCATTTTTTCCAAGCCATTTAAATAGTAAAATTTCTGACAGTTCTAATTTCTAAGGGTTTTCAGCGATTTTCAAAGATTTTCAGACATTTTCAGAGATATTCAGAGATTTTAAAATGTTTTTAGAGCATTTTGATTTCTACGAGGGTTTACGTACTCATTTTAGTAGCTGATTGTTTATAACAAATTTTATAATAAATTTTAAATTTTATAATAAATTTTATAATAAATGTTTATAATAAATTTTGGCAAATAAACCTTTTTTTCAACCTTTTTAAAACGTTTGACCATCAAGTAATCATTTCACCCTTCCCGTTCCCAACACCTTCACCCCCACCCCATTCCCCAGCCAATCAACCGTCGAAAAACTCTCCAATTACTCCCGAGCACAAAACCGCCGCGTTCAATCAGAAAAGTTGCGACTCTGTCCGGGTTAATGGAGAGCGCCGAAAAATGATCGCAATAATAAACCCCTGTTTTGTTAGGCCGTCGAGTTGATTTAACCCCGTCGAACGCTCCCCCATGCGGTTTGTTTGCACGCAATCGGCGCGATAATTACGCGAAGAAGGCGGCCGCGCTTCCGAGCCGCCAATTACGCGTTCGCCGGGCCAAGAGCAATCGCTTAATTGAAACGCGACGGTGGCGCCACCGGTGGCGGCGCCACCGTCGCGCGCGCTGATTAATCCGGCGGGAATTTTATCGGCCGGCCCGCGTAAACTTTAATGGGCCGCGCGCGTCGATAATTGAATTCATCCTTTTCTCGGCGCGCGCCGTAAAAAATCATTTGCCGCGCGATTAAACAATCGCGCGCCAATTTGCGCGTTTACGAGCCGCCGGTGTCACGGCTCGGCGAAAATTTTGAGACGAGGAATACGTCGGGGGCACACGGCGTTAAACAATTTTACGAGCCAAACGAGTGGGGGTAAAATTGCCCCGGTAAAAATTGTCGCGGTAAATTCAATTTCCGCGACGTAAAGCGTTTTACAAGCAGTAACTTACATTCGATGTAATGAATCGTGATAATTGATCGAAAGGGTGGCGCGAAGGTTGATTAATCAATATTTGTTTGGGTTTGAGAGAATGTTATTCGAAACAGAGGTTAGGTTTGTTTTAAACACATGTTTGACCTTGAAGTTTGTTTTGCATATGTTGAAAATCACTGAGTCTTGTAAAAGTATTGATATTCTGAAAAACGAAGGTCAAACTGTGTTTTGGACACAGTTTGACCTTCGCAGTTTGTTTTGGACACATGTTTGACCTTCGCAGTTTGTTTTGGACACATGTTTGACCTTCGCAGTTTTTTTTAAATACATGTCTGACCTTCGCCGTTTGTTTTGGACACATGTTTGACCATCATCGTTTGTTTTCGACACATGTTTGACCTTCGCAGTTTGTTTTGGAAATGTTCAAGGTCACTCAGACATAAAAGGTACAAATTTCCGTTTTTCAAATATTTTTGTTATAAAAATATAGGATATATGAGGATACTTCTTACATTGTTATTGAATTTTCTCTCACGTTTGGGACTTAACTATTACATTAACGAGGGTCAGTTTACGCGAGCGTTAGGGTGGAAAACCAGCTAGATACCCTCAGGTTTCTATAAATACCGGACAAAGTGTCACCTTATAAAATCGCGCGCTAAAATCAGCGCAAGTGCAATAAACGCGCAAACAAAATAACTGCCACGCGGCAATGCAAAAGTATAAATTTCACGCCAAATCAGCGCGATTTCACGCCAAATTTCGCTCACGCGGAAAAACCGCAGTTGCTTGCTTTATCTAATGCAACTTGACATTTTAACTAACACGCGCGAGTCAATGCGTCGTAAACTTACTCCACGACGAGCCGGCGGATGAATGGAAAGTGTGCTACGGTAATCCCATTACATGCAAATATCTGTTTAATATCATCGCACTTGTCTACCTGTATGCTAATGAATAATCGGCATCTGATAGCTAAATAACGCTATAAACTGGTTACTGGTGTGATCAAAAACCAATCGGGATCAGCGCTGCAGATATTGTTTCGGCGGAGCAGCAAGAGATGGCAACATTTAAAATTGCAAATGCAATTGTCACGCTTTCGGATTGAAAATACGCTTTTTAATTTGTCGTTCTTTATCTGCAACGATAAAGAGTTATTAACCATTCGGATTTTTTATAAAAAGTTTTACAATGAGAAACACTAATAAAATATTTTAAAAATTATTCAACTTTGAAGGTACTCAAATTCATTCTGTCTTAAAAACAATCGAAAAAAAAAACGAAATCCTCTTGTGACAGGAGGAATCTTCCGATTGGCGTGATGAATCTTCCTATCATAAGAAAATTTGGATTCTGACCATTAGATTTTTACAACATTTTTTAGATTGTTGAAGATATCTTTAACCTTTTTTCTTGAAGGTACTTGGAAGTACTTCCTTCTAGGTTAAATTTTTTTTCAAGGACTACATTTTTTAATTTTTTTTTTTTCTAAAAATTCTTCATCACCCCTAATGTATTCCTAAACAACTTAGGCCTCAAACCCAAATTATTTTCTCCGATCGACTATCGTCTTCCGAGAACGAATCCTCAAAGATCAATTAACAAGCCTGGCTGTCAGCGCAACCAACGTCACGACTGATCGATCCTGTTATCGCAGCAAAGAGGCGATCGCGACTTAAGTTTACATATTAGTCACGAGTGTCGACCGAATCGTGGCTGCGGATTAAGATATCATATAAGACTGATGAGCGTTTCCTGTGCTTCGACGCCGCGACTATTATCGAGGTCCAACCGGTGGGCCAGAAATTTCAATTAGGCGGCAGGAGGAAACGAAAATAAGTGATACCGGTTGAGAAAAGCGTCGCCGGGTTCAACCTATTTTTAATACGCGTCCTGCTGCGCTGGCCGGGGAATATCAAGTTTGAGTGTTGACAAATTTGAATCGTGAAGAAAAAGTGGCATTCCTACTTCGCGTTTTTTTTGGACCGAAAGTAAAGGTTGAGTTCGGAGGTATCACTTTTAGAAATGGCCTGTCAGCGGAAATAATTATTTAATATCGAAAATGGTTTAGGGATTTTTTTTAATATTTAAACATTTTTTTATATGTTTTAAATATTTTTTAATTATTTTTAATATTTTAAAAATATTATAAATAATTATTTTATAAACATAAAATAATTAAAAA
>JABFPB010003677.1:0-16495 GCA_022817645.1 Ceratoteleas bidentatus
CATAATAAACCAGTCAAGAAATTCCATAACATTTCATTCAATTTCGGTTTCACAATCCATAGTGTTTCTTGAATGATCCTTTTTTCTTGGATGATCTTGTATGAATCTTTAACGAGGGTTTGCAGGCTTATGCGCATGCGTAGTGGAATGTCCTAATATCTTGCGCTTGTGACTACCAGAGTACCTCCTTTCTTTCATTTTTGTACCTTTTTCTTCGTCCTAAAATGTATTTAGGGGAGAGAACTTTCGTTGGTCGCAGATCGCCTTGAAGCCACCTACCTATCCAGCTTCGTCAACAGCTTGGAACTGCTGCTCGCCGTCGGTCTGCAAGCGACCTACGAACTTGTGCCCGTCTCCATTCACTCTCGCTCATCATTTCTGCACCATAGCTGTTGCTCGAACCATGCCCATCCACGCCGGACCTCTACACGACCAGGTCCCTCCCGGAATCTCGACGCGTTGCCTCTGCCACGTCGAGAGAGTGACGCAGGCCCATCCGGGAACCTGGTTTTGCCGTCGCCCAGATCACTGGGGAATATAGCCGGGAAGTCGACGTACCGGCCCTCTGTAGCTGGTGCCCGTGGTCGGACATACCTCCACGACGGGGCCGCCTCTGTAATCACGCATAGGTTGGCGCCCCGAGCGCACAGTGGTCCCGAATGCCGAAAACCTGGCCAAAATATGAAGGCTTGTTTGATTGTCATTAACACACGAATATATGGGTTTGCGAAGTCGCTGATTAAGAATCTGACATCAAATTTTCGAAAAACATAATGGCGGACAAAACTGGTGAAAATTTGTTTTAGGTTACTACCTAGATGTATAATATACATATATTAGACGGACATTTATAAATTAAATAGTTATATACATATCCCTATCAGTGAATAGTACATTACATCACTAGGGAGGAAATTTCGTATTTCGAAACGAGTGAACTTCCGGAACGAGGCGAAGCCGAGTTCTGGAAGGAACGAGTGAAAAATCGAAATTCCCCCCGTAGTGTGTACGATATTTTCCCTTACGACGGAGTGGAAAGCCCACAGTTCCGCCCGTCAGGGCGGGAATGTGGGTATTCCCGCCCGGAGTGAGGGAAACTTAATTCTACATTTATGTTTATACATAAATGTAGAATTAATCACAAAACACAATCAAATTAAGATTGAATCAATTATGTGGTTTGAAAGTTAGACAAAATAAAGATTGTTCAACAATTTAGCACACAAAACCTCAATTAGTTATTAAAAAAATTCAACATTAAGATAATATTCATCTACATTTTTATAGGAAATATAGACATTCCTATATCAACTTGTCTCTTTTTATTTATTATGGAAGTAGATATCATTTTTAACAATTATTCAGAAATTCTTTTAAAAATATAATAAAACACATATAAAATATGGTTCAAGTACCATTTCATAAGTATAGAAAGTTTTAGGCTTTTTTGAATTAGGAATTTCAACAACAGTTGTACAAAATTTACTTAAGAAAAAAATCATTCCGCAATTACTGATACAGTTTCGTCTCCCAACATTAAACTGCATATTTGTATCAACTTTTATAAGAAATCGTTATCTTTCATTAATAAATCAAAGAGATAATCATTGACATGAATGAAAAACACGTATTTTGGATCTTGGGTACAAAATGTTCGAAAAATGAGGTCTGCTTTAAAATGATTTTTATTTGATAGCTTTTTAGGACGTAAGATAAGTACAGGCATTGGAATTGAATGGATGTTCCATTTATCTTTATGTACTAAAGACACATGTGATAATATTATTTTAAATTGTGATTAGCGTATGCCCAAATAGACAAATTTCAAAAGAAGGTTACTATAAATCCAATGTTTTTCATAATATTGCTTTCAAATAATACCTTCTACATGTATCCTGCTGACATAAACCCAGATAGTTACAATTCACAGTATATCCAATTCTACATTGAAAATATTGATATTACAATTGTAAAAAGCACATTTTCAACAAGCGTTAATTTATTCCTCAAAAAAGCAGTAATTTATTAGCATGTGCTTTTATACCAATACACCGTTTTCACCAAGAAAACGCCAATTGTAAATCTAAATCCTCTTAATTGTCATCTTAGTAACTTTATCGTAATATTGCACTGGTTTAATTTACTTGCGACACCACTACAATGTTATACAAACAAGTATACATCGCATGCAGATTTACCCAAGTAATATCAAAATTTACAATTATAAGCGTATAAAATACTTGTAAATCAAGCGACAAGTGTCAATAAAATTACCCTAAAAACGAGTTGGAATGTCCAGTTCAAACAATTGTATCGAAACGAATTTGTCGTGAATCGAACAATTTCTCCAACCATTTTCGAATCAATTGGCTATAAAAAGATATTTACAAAATCGACGACTAACACAGCAACCAGAACTAACAATAAATTATTCGACAACAAATAAATAATGACAAGCGTTGTAAAAATTGCGACGAGTTGAGGATGATTGATTGCTTTCCTCGGAGTAGTTAGTGCGGCGTCCGGCGGTGCGCTGTCGTCGGTCTCGGAACCCCGGAACGCCCTCTCACCTTTTTTGGCTGGGCGACGTTGTTTTCCGGATCCACGTTGTACGACAGATAGATGTTGGACAGATCTGGGAGAGCTTGCTGCAAAAGAAAAAGAAACAGTGTTGTGAGAAAACCCTCGTTCCTAGGTCGCTTACATTTGATATGGTAAACAGCGTCGGACTTACGTCTTTGTGGTTGCCCGCGGATGATATCACTTGCGCTTTACGCATGTTGTTGCCGGTGTACGCGACGCATTTTAATTGCCACTCGCCGATGTCCTCGTTCCAATGAATGTATCGCTCAATCATTGACTGAAAGGGTTACAAGTTAATTTAGTCAGTATGAAAAACTTGGTGCAAGAATTCTAAAGGAACCTTTAATCAGTGTTAAAGGTTCCTGTACATTCTAATTAAAAAAAGATTGGGAACATTTAATTTACTGTAGAAAGTTTCTATAGAAAACATTAGGAATCAGTAAGACATTTTTAATTAATCTTCTATTGGTCTATAGATAATCTGAATCATTCAGATTTGGGAAACACACCATTCACAAGTGGTTTTCAATGGAATTCTTGCTACTCTTTTGAACAAAATTTCTTACAATGTTAAATGATTTTAATCATAAATGAAAAAAAAGGTTTTAATCAAATTCAATCTTAGCATAAAAAGCGAGTAATTACTTGATACTGTATAGGAATGTAACTATTCAGAATAAGTTCCTGAAGCTGTAACTCTCGTCCGATGCCCCGCACCCCTTCCAAAAGACCCTCCATCTCCCTCTGGTGTTCCTGCTGGAGATCCGACAACTCCGCCTTGACGCTCAAAAGCATCGTCTGAATTCTCGCGAGCTTCTTCGTCTTGCCAGCGGCCTCTTCCTGGAGGGACGAGTACTTCTCCTCGATATCGATCCGCTCTGCCTCTTTCTCTTCAATTGCCTTCTTCAGTTGCTCTTCTCGACTTTTTCGTTCTTCCAGTTCCACAGCCGCTGCTGCAAGCAGCTGTTCCTGCGCTTCAGCTTTCTCCAAAAGATTTTCCCCACCGACGAGGATTTTATTTTGCAGATTCTGCATTTTTTCGCGCAACGCCTCTTTTTCAGTTCTGCAAACATTGCAGGATTTTTAATGATCAGTTTTAAATAATATCCCACAATAGATTTACCATTACTTGCGAAATGTTCAAAATTTATTTATTATATCTAATATTCGAATATAAAATGATACTTCAGCTTGAATAATAAGTCAAAAAATTGTTTGGTTTCAGTAATAGTTTTACTTGAAAAAAAATCATTTGATTTAAATCTAATGATTTAAATCATAGCAGTTCTAAATGTTAATACTTTTCTCTAATTTTTTGCAATTTTAAAGGCCAATAGATTGTTTGCTCACTGCGTGCGCTTCAGTTCAATGACGTCCTTATCCGGGCTTTTATCATCCTTTTCCGCCCGGTCGATTTTCTCCCCCTCCTCGGGGACGTCCTGCAGGTCGTCCATCGACAGTATCTGACTCCTTCGGTGCTTCAGCTTCCTCTCCTTCTTGCTCTCGGCGACCTCGTCCGAATCCTCAGTGTCGCCCTCTGAGTCCGAAACTTCCGTGCCATTCTCGTCCTCCAGCTGTTTACGCAGCTCCTCGATTTCAACCTGGAATTGACGTAGAAGAGCATCCTTGGGATCCTCATTGACCCTCGCTCTGTTCTTGATGTTCTTCGCTCGATTCGCGTAACGCAGAGTGCTGATGGTTTCGTCGTAATTGGTATCTGCTGGACTAATGTTCGCACACTGAAAATTTAAATTCAGAGGTAAGTTATTTAAATGAAAATTTGAATTGAAATAATTTAGTAAACTGGGACTCATGTCAAATTATTTTTTCCATTTTAATGCAATATTTATTTAAAATAAAATATTGGTTTGATTGATTTAGACCCATACTGAGTTTCATGAAATTATAATTGTTTATAAAGAAGCTAAATTTATGGAATTGAAAGGTGAAGAGAAAATACCATTAAAGTTTTTGAATTTCCCCCGAGAGAGTCTTGCAGCAGACGAGTCAGCTTCGAATTTCGGTAAGGCACATGGGAACTTTGACCGTCGACTAAAGCGGAAATTACGTTTCCCAGTGTGGATAACGAGAGATTGATTTTCGTCGCCTCCCGCAGTCGAATCCCACTGGCTTTGGTTTTACTTTGTCGCTCGGATCCCTGCAATAGACAGTACATTTATTAATGAATAATGAATCTGAATGCATTTTCAAAATATTTTTTTTGAGACACGACAGGCGCTCAACACTATAAGGTGTGAAACAAAATTTCTTTATTAGGAATGGAAAAGGGAAATACTAACTGCTAAGTCGACAAGATGCAATTTGCCCATTTTTACGTGCTGTTCTCCATCTTCTCCGAGCTGACTCGACTCAACAGTAATCGTAAAAATTGCATGGGATCTTGAACTGGAAACGTTCATGGCAGTTGCACCGACGACTCCTTTAAGTAACAAACAAATCTCTTTTAAAATGATTGCAAATTATAGGGTTGATATTTACGTATATCTTTTCTATCGTTATACAATGAAAAACGGATTCTGTAAAATTCTAGTTTGTAGTAAATATACTGAGAGTTTACAAATTTACAGTAAAATTGAAAACAAAATGTTACAGTTTTATAAAAGTAAAATAAATAAGAAGTATGTACACTTTTCTTATATCTTAATTTTATTTAGCAGTGGGAAATGATATATTTAATTCCCAGCTATATACTCCACATACTTTTTGAACTACCCACGACTGAAACTATTTCTTAAATGTAATATATCAACTTCAAAAAATTGTTTGTAAATTGAATACAATTTTATTATGTAAAGTCATACGATTTTTGTTCCCCAGTGTCATGATTCTATCCAAGTCGTCCGCATTGTTAACAACGTATCCACTGAGATCCTTGACAAAAACTCCAATATCAGGTCGCTCCTTCACTTCCAATCTCACGTTCTGATCCTTTCCCAGCAAATCTCGAATCTCTTCATTATAGATTTCTAAATATGTTGCCCTTACTAGAAACCTACATTTTAACAAAGTTCAACAGTCAAATATTTATTTCTCAACTTTGACAAAATACTGATAAAAAATATTTTTATTCCAGTTAGTTAACTAAAAGGTGAACCTAAGGGTGACTAATTTACAAAATTACAAGTACACATTTTTTATCCTTTCCATTTGTATGATTACAATTCTGATAAAATCAATGAATTTTTCTTTTTGCATATCGAAAGTACTCTTATCCTTTTTTGCGTATTTATATTTAGAAATATTTATTTATGGTTACTTGATTGCTTGGTTATGGTTATATTTCGCACTACTGTGAGAAATTGGGTGGAGATGCATCGCGATCCGTTCGATGGTGGGGAAACAATTTGATACTTTGCTGATTAGCCCGTGATAGGGAGTCAGTCTGCCCTGAGTCAAAGTATCGTTGACAAACGATATTAAGTCGCGCAATCCATGTACCTGTCTTTTGGACCAATACACCGTTTTGAGTTTTATTAATCAGTGGCAGAACAAGTTATTCATTCCTGTACCCCTACACAATACCAACCCCCCTTTTAAAACCCCAATACTGCCACTTTTCATTCATTAATTCTTCAATTCAGAAAACTTAAAACTTAAAATTGTTTCAGATATCGAAGTCAGGAAAAAATGAAAATAGTTCTGAAAAATCTGGAAATGTCAGAGAAATTGGTTCCCGACAAGTTTTAGCCACTGTATTTTAGTTCTCCAAGAGTTGCATGAAATAAATCAAATGAATAATCACTTTTGATTTTCATGAGCTTTGGCGATGTGTCCAAATATATGAGCGAAAGTGTTTGGAATGATTCCCCTCATCTGGGGCGACGTCTTAGCTCCTGTCATGGTGTACGTCTTTCCTGTTCCGGTTTGACCGTAGGCGAATATCGTGCCATTGTAGCCCTGCAGCACTTTGTCCACGATGGGCCTAGCGGTTTCATTATACACGTCCACCTGGGTCGAGTTGGTGTCGAACACAGCGTCGAACGAGAAAACCTTTGGTGG
Source organism: Ceratoteleas bidentatus (assembly GCA_022817645.1). Classification (NCBI taxonomy): domain Eukaryota; kingdom Metazoa; phylum Arthropoda; class Insecta; order Hymenoptera; family Scelionidae; genus Ceratoteleas; species Ceratoteleas bidentatus. The sequence goes on from JABFPB010003677.1 coordinate 6,604, forward strand.
CTCCCCCTGGGTTGCATTGGGGTTTTGAATGGTGATCTCGGCGTTGATCGTGTCCACGGACGTGATGTTCTTGCTGTGACCGTCCAACTCCTTTCCCATCAGTGGCCTTACACGGACGACCACTCGAACATTTTCTATCTCACCCAACTCCTTCGCGTTGTCCTGGAGGAAACAGAAGAAGTTCATTTTGGCTTCAGAAATGTAATTTTAGAAATGTAGAATCAATGTTGTGGAAATGTTGAATGTTTCAAATTGAATCAACATTAAATCAATCGGCAAATGTCCCGCCATAGAAGATTGAATCCATAGTGATGGCTTATGTTGCAAAGTTGATTAAACGTTGACATGTCAAAGTTGAGTTAATGTTAAACAAAGACAGAATCAACATTGAAGGCTCAATGTTGAATGAAGGTTGAATCAACGTGGACAAATCATTGCATCAAGTTTAATCATTGATACCCAGTGAACCAATTCTGGGAAGATAGTCCCAGAATTGCCCAATACTTGACCAAAGGAGTTTATTTGTTCAATTTTTTTTATTGGTTGTTTCTTGCCCAGTTTTTTACCAATTTTGAGGCAATCCCTCATTCGGTTCACTGGGTATCTGAACGTTGGTTGAATGTGTTGATCAATGTTGAATCAACGTTTGATCAACATTGATTCAAAGTTGATCATTGCAATTCAAATTTTTCAGTTTTTTAAACATCTTTTCAACGTTTCTTTGCTAAATGATCAATGATCTGTCAATAAAAAAAATATTTTCATTATAAATAGCGACAAACGTTATCTACCCATTTAACAACTATTGCAATAATATAATGTGCATGTTATTTCGACTTTGAGCCTGAAATAAGGAAATGAAATGTTTCGAATTGGAGTATATTAGAGATAGGATTTTAAGGACTCTTTTTTAAATGTATATTAATATAAGTGATATAATCAAATATATAATATAATATATATTACTAAAGTTTGATAATAAAAGTAATAATCATTATTAGTATAAATATATTGTAATTAGAATCGCAAAACTAAACTCAAAATAATTCAATTATGGCCTTACCTCCGACCCAGGCATTGTTTCGCCCATCAATCAATTCTTTCCAGTGAAAATCCTCAATGCGACATCACGCCGATTGCACGTCCACGTTCGTCGCGAACAACTATGCGTCCTAAACCTGAATAAAAATCAATGCACCCTTCACCCGTCAACGTTGACTCTTACCCAAAACCGTGCCCTGATTCGGGTAGTCGCGGAAAACCGATACCATAATTCGTTTGTTTGACATTCGCCACAGAAACACAGTGCAGCAGACGCTACTCGACTCCTGCCAGTCGAATGTTCTATTGCTGTGACAGTTCGGTTGCTCTTCGATCTTGCGGAATCGCATGGTCCTTCTCTCGCGGGAACGCTAGAGAAAGAGGAATACATTTTGACAGCTGCTTTTTACCCGTTCCTAGTTATTTCTAGGGAGAAATTTAATTCTTCCCACGCACGCCAACCTGAAGAACCAACATTCCGATTCCGTCTCTCTCAAACACGTCAGTCATGTAAGAAAGCCGAACCACCGGCCAATCCTCATCTCGAGCCCCCTCCCCTCCCCTCCGCCCCGACCGATCCGAGCCGCACCGTCATCATCACGTTCGCTCAGTCACACACACACGAACCCACACACCCTCTCGCGCGGTCCAGCTGACGATGCGTAAAGGTTATCCCGCGGCAGTCGTCATCAATCATCAATCGTCGTCGTCGCCCCATCCGCGCTGATTGACTCGTCCTCAGATTCGCTGGCGAACTAGCCAATTTTCGCGCCGGAGCCAGTTCCCGTTGCGATGTCCGACCCGAAACCGAGCAGCGACTCGGCCACCTCGGAACCCGAGGTCGAACCGACCAGCGGCGAGGTCGTCCCGGTGGACCAGCAAAATGAGGAAGAAGTGAGGCACCGAGTGTTTTTAATATTTTAAAAATTATTTACTGTTTATCGTCACTGTTGTTTGGAACTAGAACGAATGTAGAGAGATAGATAGACAGAGAGAGATGGAAAAGGGATTGATTTGCGTGTACGTGTGTGTGAGTGAAATAGATGTATGTATGTGTGCATGAGGCATATTTGGCGAAAAGAGGGGAAAAAGAAGTAATTTTTTTGAAGGGGGTTGAAGTTTTGAGACGTGGTTAATGGTTGGGTTTATGTAATGGAATTCGCTGTAACTGTTGCCAACCGAGGAGTCACGGGAGGTTGACGTGGAAGATGCGGTTTTATTTGTTTTGGTATTCTTGTTGGGAGGAGTGGGTATTTTGGTTTTGGCAGATTCGCTGTTTGTTGATTCACTGACAGGTGTTTTGTGTTATTTTATTTGTTTCAGAATTGTTTATGTTTTAGATGATTTTGTAACAACTGTCATAATAAGAGTCTGATTTTTAAATTTTGCAAGGGAAAATAGAAACTTGGATGGTTTTTCATAGAAAAGTGTGGTTGTTAGTAATAATTCCTGCGTTGCAGGAATTATTACTAATCAATTTAAAACCTTTAAATTTGAATTAAATAAAGACTGTTATAAACTGTCTTAATTCACTTATTACTATCTAAACTTATTTATTCAATAATCTAAAATATGTGCAGCAATTAGAGGAATTTCATTAAATTATTCCAATACTTATCACTTACTTAAAATTGAGAATATGACACAAAATATTAAAAGCAATTAGTATATCTCCATCTAAAATTAAATGTGATTTATTATGTGATTTAACAATTTATTAACATTTTACAATGTAAAATATGAATGATATCATTAATATCACACTCAAATCTATACTCCATTTTACACACTCAGATACTAAATTAAACAAAATAGTTGATGAAATTGTTATCAAAGAAAATGCAACAAGCAATGACTAGTCAAACTGAATTCAGATCCTACAAACAGTTGAGTTTATGGTTCTGCATTTTTTAGCAGTTCCATGCAGTGACATCTATGAAACTAGAGCACTTACAAAAATTGGACTGTATAATACTATTTGCATTTCATGATAGATTCTCTTTTCCCAGATAATTATTTGGAATTTTATCTCTGGGAAAATGTGATAAGAGATAACATTTGTTCCAGAAGAAAGGACCTCTTTTCCTTGAGTCTCATTTATGACATTAATAAAAAAAATACACATGATTTTTCTTAATTAAACATTTATTAAGGAAATCATTAAAAAAATTATATTTTGTTTAGATATTAGAAGTACGTTAAGTCACATTATTGGAACAATTTGTTTAGAAATATGCATACTTTTACGTATTATACTTTGTTTTATTTTTCCATTGAAAAATATGTTTAACAAAATCAAGAAATTTTAATACAGTTGAAAGGTGTTTTGACATGCCTTAAATCATACCAATTTGAAACCTTAAGTTCAAACAAAAAATTAAAATAAAGATTAAGCTTTCAAAAAAATGTGTGCAAAAGTATACGTTGATTATTTTTATTTGCCACAATTTTAGCAAATTTTACCATCTAGTTCTCGAACAATTAATTACTGTAATATCAAAGTTCATTGAATTAAACAAGCTTTATTATCAAATCGTTACTTTTGACTTGTCTATACCAATTAACATTAAAAAGGTATTTCTATGCTATCAAGAAAAACTTGGCCCAATAAAAAACCTAAAAATACAACATCATTTCAATAGTACACTAACATTTTGCCTGGTGCCCTAATTTTCCGGCCCTTCATAAGACAACTATCTTGAAAAAGATAACTACTAAAAAGCGTCCTTTTCCCAGAACGCCGTCGACGCGGAGAGGAAGAAGTACCAGCCGACCTGGGCAGAGTCCTTCTTTTCCTTCACCAAAGCCCTGATCATCCGTGCGCTGATCATATACTTCATCAGCTCCTTCTTCCGGAGACCGCAGACCGACGTGCAAACGCCATCTAGTAGTGTTCCCGGGCTGCCTCGGATTCCCTTCAGTAACCTTTACGAGAATGGCACCCTCTTCGACCTGTATGCCTACCTCTCTGAGAGCGATAGCTTCAAGGATTTCGACGACTCGAGCGCCCTCGTCTGGCGGGAGCGCGGCATCGTCTACGGGGACTGGTATGGCGGACCCAACCAGGACGGCACCCGGCAGATCGAGTACCACTTCGCGCCGTCGGAAAAACTCAAGAACAACGGCTCCATCTACCTGCACGTTTACGCGGTTAAGAGTGGCGAGTCGCTTTTGTCCAAGTCGAAGAACGGGTACGAGGGACCATACGTGTCGTATGCAAGGAGGATGCTGAACACGTTCAAATTGGTCAAGTACAAGAAGACACACAACCTGCTGACTGGGACTACGAGTGCCTCCGAGATTGAGATTGAGGTGAAAAAAAGTCGCAAAATATCTGACCAAGTCCCTAAAGCAACAATTCTATTGAAAACCAGGCTGAGATTGATGTTTGAAAGTAACTTTAAATTCTGAAGGGGTTGCTAGAAATAAGATTTCAGATTTTTCTCTCTTCTTGCAGAAAGCTGACAAAATGAAATACGAGATTCTGTCTCACTGGCATCCCAACTTAACTATCAACATGGTAACCGATCAGACCAACTGGGTGCAGGGACAGGTTCCTCCCCCTATTGATGAATGTACGTACCAAAACTCGCTATTTGTTCACTGTTTCCCAGATTAATTGATAGAAAAAAATGTGTTAAAAGACAGGTGACCTGTGGATTAACATCAAATGGTTTATTTGCAGACATAGAATTCATCCACGGTAAAAACCTCTACAAGCCAGTCATCTATCTGAACGACTTCTGGAATATGCAACGTGATTACCAACCTCTGAACAACAGCGTAGAGGAGCTGACATTGAGGCTGACATATCAGCCTCTCTCGCTATTCAAATGGCAATTGTATTTAGCTCAGTCCATGAGGAAGTCCTGGACTTCCACAGCTTTGTTAGGTGATTGTCCCGAAGCATTAGTCAATAAAAGTTTTTTTGTTCTTTTCGGGTAATTGATTATGAGTAGTATTAGTATTTTTCTTTGTCTTTTTATTTTTTGTGCTAAGATAAGGGTGTTTTAAACGAAAAAACTGTCTAAATGAATGCAGTACTAAAACTGAAGCATTAATTTTTAGGTGACACTATGGAAGAAGACGATTCTGATCAGGATACCCTGAAAGAGACTTTGTTGGAAACAAACCCTTACTTGCTCGGTCTGACCGTTGCAATATCGATTTTGCATAGCATTTTCGAGTTTCTTGCATTTAAAAATGGTAAAAATACTAATTATCTTATTAAGTTTGTTTAACTGTAAACCAACTCTAATTTTATGTTTAAAATAACAATAATAAAAATAATAATAAGATGATGATAATAATAATAATAATAATAATAATAATAATAATAATGTTTAATATTTATCTGTATATAAATAAGTTATTTGACATTATTTGACTTAAACGTAAAACTATAAACTCCATTGTGTTTGAACAGATATCCAGTTCTGGAACAACCGCAAGTCCCTGGAAGGACTGTCAGTAAGATCTGTCTTTTTCAACGTCTTTCAATCACTGATCGTCCTACTGTTTGTCTTTGACAACGAGACAAATGCTGTGGTGCGTATCAGCTGTTTCATCGGACTCTGCATTGAGATCTGGAAGATCAATAAAGTCGTGGATATCAGTATCAACCGAGAAAGCAAAGTTCTCGGTATTTTCCCACGGATAAACTTCCACGACAAAGGCTCCTATGTTGAATCATCGACCAAGGAGTATGATAGGCTTGCGTTCAAGTACGTTGGTTTCCAGTATTATATATATAGATTATGTTGTTTTATTAATTTATTGGTTCTATGTAGCTAGATGAAAATCTATCTAAACAGCAAAGGGACCAAATTAACATTACCTTGACTATTCCTGTTTTGTTTAATTCCATATCAGAAATTTAAACTCGTTGATATTCTTGTATCAGTCTTATTATTTAAGATGCCAGAGTCTTCATTGAAGACGAGTTTGCTTACTGTTTATACTTACTTAGTTAGTAAGTATAAACTTAGTTAGTAAGTTATTTATTATTATTCGCCCACAGGGCTCTTAATTTAATGTTAGTCAAAAAAATCACACTTCGTTCCATCCTCTTACAATGCAGAGTTGTTTGAAAAGGCCCTCTAACATTCTTCCACTCGTTACCAGGTACCTATCGTGGGCCCTCTTCCCCCTTCTTGGCGGTTACGCCGTCTACTCGCTCATGTACCTCGAGCACAAGGGCTGGTACTCATGGGTGCTCAGCATGCTCTACGGCTTCCTGCTGACCTTCGGCTTCATCATGATGACCCCGCAGCTCTTCATCAACTACAAACTCAAGAGCGTCGCGCACCTGCCCTGGCGCATGATGTCCTACAAGTTCCTCAACACCTTCATCGACGACGTCTTCGCGTTCATCATCAAAATGCCGACGCTCTACCGACTCGGCTGCTTCCGCGACGACATCGTCTTCATCATCTTCCTCTACCAGCGCTGGATCTACAAGACCGACCTCTCAAGAGTCAACGAGTTTGGCTTCTCCGGCGAGATGGAGCAGCAGCTCGCGATCGAGAAGAAGCAGGACGAGCCGCCGGCCAAGGACGCCGTCGCCAAGAAGAGCGACTAATCGATTCAACTAGAAACAAAGCTGAACCGCGATCCAAGTATTACCGCGCGTTTTAGGCGAGGATGTACATTTCGATGTGAATAGCGTACTTGCGTATTACTATAGTAAACGGCGGGGCTCAAAGGCCGTATTTCCAGTTGTTGTCTTACCTAGTGGGACCAGCTAAAATGGCGGTAGTTTCAGGCACAAACTTACATTAAACATGATAAAATAACTATTTCAATATCAATTTACGAACACATCTGTTTAGATGGATATAAAGTAAATTGGATTAATAGTTGCTTCTTGTGATTTAAAAGTGTGGCAGATGTTTTTGTTTGTGGCCTAAAGACCGCCATTTTTTGAAAATTGTTCACGTACGAAAGTTTTGAAAACTAGTATCGAGCAGTTTCATGTTGGTAATTTTGTCGACCAGTTTTTTCCACATCCAAAAGGGTCGCAAATTTGTAAACATTGATGCTGGAAATGCGGTTTCTCTTCCCCGATTCCAGGCTGTCGACCGGCGTATCAAGTTTGTATATAAACACGGCCAGACACGTGCGTTCACACCCTTTTCACACACACACATGAGTATATGCAATTGTATATGTACAGACGCACACGCAGTCGGCGTCGCACGCGCCACCTCGCGGATAGTCAGGGAACTGCGGTTCCTCGACGGCACTGCCCCCTTGCGTTGGTTTCATAGTCGGTCCGTCCGGGACTTTTCCCTGTTTTCCGGTACCGGCGGCATTCGAAGACCCGTCGTGCATTTGCGTTTTTCCAGAGTGTACGCGAGTGACACCTAGCGGGCAACTCCCGTTTTGTACCCAAACAATTTTTAAGGCCGATGGCACTCGGCGATCACAGCTTCGGGTATGAGTATCGTTACACATTTGCGAGGTACGCGACGACGTTGTCGGTTTTATTGTCGAATTTCATAGCGCTTTCCACTTGCCGTGAAATTATCCGACTGGAAGGAAAGGAAAATCTACCGCAAATGATTCTTAAGAAATTGTTTATACATTGTTTTATAAACTATGTATAATTGTTTTATAAAGTGTTTTTAACAAATTATTGATAATAAATTGAGTGTAACAAATTTATACGAAATTATCAATTAAACAACTAACACAATACTACTTCGTAACGTTAACTGCTCCATATCTAGAAACTTTTGTTTTCTTCCAATCAGAAAATAATTTCACGACAAACGTTGCCAGCGCTATCAGTCTGCTTCCTATGTAACGTTTGCGCTTGGAATGAGTGGAATTCGGGCTCGGGGTTCTAGTCAAATTGCAAAGTTTGCACTCTTCGGATCGTAACGAATTTCCGTTCGCTGATGATTTTATGACGTTTGTTGGAGTTAATGTTTCTTGGAGTAAAAATTCGGGAAAAGTCCGAATTCCAGCGTTATTCCGAAACAATGACTGATGTCGTGACTGTATATATGTGCACTTCTGCGCCTGTACACAATTTGATGACCATTTGTCGCGTACAACTCGAATGACAGAAATGTGATAACTTAACGAATGAGTTGTAGGTGATTAAGGAAATAGTGTAATAGTTGCGAAGGAACATTTGTAACGAGAAATGGCCACATTCGGAAACGTCGAATAGTTTGTAACGATGGATACGATACGAGACGTACACTGTTAGATTGTCAAAAATATTTGACCTAAAATATCTTTGACCGGTGTTTCCCTATTTTCCAGTTATAGGCATTGTTTTTTTAAAAAAGCTGTTGAGAAACGATTATATTTAATGAATCACAACTCCTTGACAATTTGATAGTGTATGGTTCACTTGAATGAAATTCGCTTGAAATAGTTACTTTGATTGAACGGGATTGTTTTGATTCGATTACCAATAAAAGTTGTTTTTGTATTTACACAGCCGTTTTTATTCTTTTCTTTTTTTGTATATAAAAGGAACATGATTATACATATAAAACTATATTTTTTATTTTTACATATCAGTAACAATGTTTTGAAATTGTACACAGTTGAGAGAAAAATGTTGTTTTACAATACTTTAGAGATTTTAATAATATTTTCTGTTATAACAAGTGAAATACATATTTCACTACTCAGGACATAATTATTATCGAACAGTAAGTAGAAGAATATAATAAATATTTTAATATCCAACAGACTAATGTACACATTTCATATCGCATGGTGGATTTTAAGGGCGCATTTTTAAGAAAAATATGTATCTTTGTTTAGCACAATTGCCAATCTTTCACAGCGTTTCAGACAATTTATTGGCAGCTTTAATTTCGCCAATCTCTCTTAAAATCTGCAGTATTTTGCTAGGAGTAAAGTTGTTTTCCTGAAACAAAATTGAAATAATTAAACATTTGTCGTTTAGGGTGATTCAAATTGATTAATATCGTATAAATACGAAATTTGTTGTATTTAAAAATAGAATTGCATATTCACCAAAGCATATTTGATTACTCTGAAGGCGGGACTGCTTTCCTTGCTGCCATTCAGTAAATTAATCAAATAATGCAGTCCAGTTTTCTCAGCTAATTTGATCCATCCTTTTGATTCATCAAGAATTGTGGCTAACTCTGAAATGACGCTTTCATTTATCTCATGAACCTCGTCTTTTATTTTAAAACTCTCCAAAGATGCTTCCAAAAGTAGGTCTTCCACCTGAGAAAATACATTATAATAGAAAATATCATTGCTTAAATTCTCAAAAATGTCTGAATTACTAAACAAACCTCTTCACAGATTTTTACTAAAGTTAAATTTTAAATAATTAAAAAATTAATTTTAGTAAAACATGGTTAATTGGACAAAGAAAGTTATTTTTAAATAAAAAAACAAGCTTACTTCTGGCTTATCTTCAGTTACATCCAGAGATGATTTTGAAAGATTACTTTTACCAACTCCTTCATCATCATCATTATCTTCAGATTCGACTTCATCTTTTACATGAATTGAGGAATTTTCGTCATTACTGCAAGACTAAATGACAAAAAAATGATTAGTTAATAGTACATTGTATATCAAGGGAGTTAGAATTTCCTTTGCGAAGTTTACAATCGCATAGGAAACAACTTTTCTCTTCCCTCCCGTGGCGCACACAATATTTTACACCCCAAGGGAATAAAAAATGCCACTTTTCGAACTCGTCAGTGCCCAGTTGAAAAATTCCATTAGAAACCATTAGATACGGATAAAAACTAATGCTAAAAACTGCATAGGAACCATCAGGACTCGTTTTCATAAGGAGCTACAGATACATGCAAATAAAATGAATGTGTTATTACTTATA
>JABFPB010003678.1:0-16508 GCA_022817645.1 Ceratoteleas bidentatus
TATCTTTTTTCATTTTCGTATGCAATTAATAGGAAATTCACATTTATTATACCAAGAAACAATCAAACTAATGCTCTTATGAAATAATAAAATATAATTAAATTAATATGACCATATTTTCATTGCATCCTAATTATACGATCCTTCATGATATAACCACCTTAAATTTATTTTAATTTAGAATAGGACATTCGATTCAAATATAAAAGAATTCTGTATTTTTAAAAGATAGTATTCAATTATACAGTAAAAGAAGCATAATTAGATCAATATAAAGGTCAATTTTGTAACTAAAGGAGGAATTCTTCTTGTTAATAACTGTTACTTTAGACATTTTCGTATATATTTTACGTTAGATATTCCTGGGCTGCATTTATAAAAATAATCATAAAAATGCCAAATTCCGGTGGTGGGAACCAAAGTAGTACGTTCTCTGCTATCTCCGTCGGCAAACTATTTTCATTCCAATTGTGAGGATTTAAAGTTTATGTTTTCGATGCACGTATGTGCAATATTATGTTTTGCATCAAGGGAGATGAAACGGGAAATCTTATTCCTCGTGCGAAGATCTATAAACTAAAACGAAGGAAAGGAATTCCCTTAATCTCCCTTGTCTGGCATTTGGATTTTCACCCTATGTCTCATTTACTCACACAGGTGTAAATTAAGTTCTATTTTCAGCATAAATGTTATCTATAGCAAATGTTTCTAAGTAAAAAGGCGACAACTAAGCCTGGGGTTTTTACTGGAAAAATTTTATTTGAAAAAAGTACAATTTTATTTTATTTTCACCGGTGGAATCAATTAAAAATTCTATTTGTTGCCGGAGTTTGACAATGTAGAACTGGGATATTGATATTATAAATGTTTCTGTGTAAAAACCACTCTAAAAGTACCTTTTGGAGTGGTTTTTACACCCCAGTGTATAGATGTGAACCCAAACGCCAGAGGATTACTTCAAAAGATATCACAAAAGATATCACAAAAATGCATTTTTCCCCAAGAAAACGGGTATTTGCTCAAGAAAATGAAATTGAGTTACTCATTCAAAAATTGTGCAAATTTCGGCCTCTAACTAAATGTTTAGTATTAGTGCAGTTGCATAAATGTTTACAGAAGTATTTTTTAAATTTGGTTCCTAAGATATGTCTAAACCATCGATTTTCATAAGATCATTTTAGTACTCTTCTCCCTAAAACTACTATTCAGTAACTCTTCACTAAAATTATTAACAATTTGCACGAGACCCGTCTACACCGTCTCTCCATCATACACCAACAACTTAGTTTCCCAAATTTACGTAGCAAATCACGTTTCTTCTGCACTTACACGAAATTGTTGTACTCAATCAACTAATGTTGTATCTAACAATTTAACACCCTAACCTTTCTTTCGATTGTACTTCAATTGTACTTCAATTTTCTCAACAAATTTACCAATTGATCTTATCCCTTTTCACACCAATGGTTCAGTCTATTGTTCAGATGGATAATACGAATTATACTCTGTAAAATTGTAAATGGAAAAATGTATATATCTTTAAAAGTAGACTTTTGCATTGCTAATCTGAACAGTAACCTTTTCCTTCCGAACCGTCGATACGATTCAATGACAAAAGGGGTTGTATAAAATAAAAAATTTTGCCTGTTCCAAGCAGTATCATATACACTGGTGTATACAGACAGGAGATGAAGCGTCGGACCGAAGTCAATCCAGTTATCTAATCTAATATATACTAAGATAGACAATCATATTGTTAACCAGAGTCAATGAGATTGTTTGGTTCCGTGTAAACGTGCATGAAATGTTAAAGCGGGATTTTACATTTTTAAAACAATCGTATCATTACCCTTGTAGAAATGAAATCTCTGAAAATCTATAAAAATTCCCTGAAAATATCTGCAAATCTCTTTATACCTCTGACAGACTCTGAAAATCTCCGAAAATATTTTCAGAGTTTTCTCTGAAAATCTCTGAATAACACTGACAGTTCCAATGTTGCGATTTTCAGAGAATTCCACAGATTTTCAGAGATTTTCAGATGTTTTCGGAGCATTTTTCAAAGATTTTCAGAGATTTCACTTCTAAAAGGGCACCTGTGACAATACCATCGACTCTCGTTCACACTGTCATTCTCACCGACCAACACAGATCACTGAAGTCAACCAATTGTGTCTATTACATTTCCTGTACACTCTAAAATAATCAATTTATTGTCAACTTTAGCTCATTGATTGCAATTTCTTATTAAATTAATTACTTCACACACTTTGACTCTACTCATCCACATTGTTTGCATTGCACAAAACTTTCTCCCATGTGCGTTTGCGCTCCGCCAATCTTTTTCACCAGCCCCCCCCCCCTCGTCCACCCCACCATTCCCCACACCCACACCTCCCCTCCGCCAAACTCATTTCCATTTCAAAGCCCGCGATCCAAAACTCACCCCGATCACTCGACTCCGCCCCTGAATTCGCAAAATTCTGTTGCAGAACTTTCGGCGCTAAGTGCGCCAAGTGCGGGCGCAGCATAGGAGCCGGCGATTGGGTGCGCCGAGCCCGCGATCGGATCTACCACTTGGCCTGCTTCGCCTGCGACTCTTGTTCCCGGCAGCTCTCCACCGGCGAGCAGTTCGCCCTGCTGGACGCTCGGTTGCTGTGCAAGGCCCACTACCTGGACGTCGTCGAGGGCAACAACACGTCCTCGTCCGAGGACTGCGACTCGGAACATGGCGGAAAGAGCAGCAAAACCAAACGTGTGCGGACAACGTTCACGGAGGAGCAGCTGTCCGTACTGCAGGCCAACTTCCAGCTGGACAGCAACCCGGACGGCCAGGACCTGGAGCGGATCGCGCACGTCACGGGGCTGAGCAAACGGGTGACGCAGGTCTGGTTCCAGAACTCGAGGGCCAGGCAGAAAAAGCACAGCGGCAAAGTCAAGACCCAGAGCGAGTACATTTAGTTAGGCAATTTGCGTTTTTGGAATTGGGGGTTAGAGTTCAGGAGGGGAAAAGGAAATGTGGATTTGATCTGGCTACTTCCCATACAGACATCGAACGTGGTATCCACGTGGATTCTACGTGGAGGAACATTGGGGCGTAGATTCGACGTAAATTCCATGTCGAATCTACGTGTTTTAGAGGTGTGTCTGATAGGGTTGACCGTTGGCAGACTGTATTGAGACTGTTGAGAGACTGAGGAGTGTGGCAAGCGGGAAGGATAAAGAGTATGAAACGTATAGAAACTAATAAGGCTGACCTTTATTTCTATTAGTACCCTTGCAGAAATAAATGATATGGAAACATTTGAAAAATGTTTTGAAAATCTCTGAAAATTGAATCTGTCAGAGTTTTTCAAAGATTTTCAGAGATTTCCAGAGATTTTCAAATATTTTCAGAGATATTCAGAGATTTTCAGAGATTTTCAGAGATTTTATTTTTACAAGGGTATCTATTAGCGATGCCAAAGTTTGGACATTTTAACCTCCTTTCGATCTCCTTTCTTGTCAATGCAACATTCGAAGGTCGGACATCATGTAGAAACAATTTCCAAGCGAATGTGCCAACGCTGGTATCTATGTGGTTCTGTGCCATTTTTGTGCAAATGATTTCAAATAAATAGTAGTCTAATTGTATCTAATGGTATTTTTTGACAGGGCAGACGGTTGATAAAAAGAGAGTGGCTGTAGCATAGAAACAATAAGGGTATATAGTCGGCAATAGTCAGGTAGCGAGACCGAATCCATATTTATTTTTTCCTCGCTGGTTGGGCGCGGCAAAAGACTGAGAAAACGATTTAGTTCCTACGACTAAATTTTAGTTCTTACAACTAAATTATTCGGCAGAACTGAACTGTCTTTCAGTTTAGACTTTTAGTTTAGTCATAAGTGAACATAAACTTCATTCAGCGTATAAAAAGTTCCGATCTCGTGACTAAATGTTTAGTTGATGGAACTAAAAATGCAGTTGCCTTCGCGATAGTAAAGCAGTTAAAAAGATCTGATTGATCTGATTTACTATGTCGTTTTCTCAGATGGATGTGAATTGTCGCGTTGTATGATGATTTTTTCTCTTTATGTTGAGGCTCAGGAATGGGAAGAAAGTATCGTTTTTTATGTTTCGGAGGTTGTGAGGGCGGACATTTTTGTAAAGACTGACCAAGTATTTGGGTAGAGGTTCCAGCTTTAGGCATGGATTTCTCTCATATGATTCGAATAGAATAAGTTGAGCTGAATGAATTTTTTAGTTTTATATGAAACTAAGCCAAAAATAGGGACGGTATTTTAGTTAATTAAAACAGTTTTCTAACATAAGGTATATATAGTGTTTCCGAACATGTAGTTTTCTGATGTATATTCTACCAACTGCGATATTTGATTAACAAAACATTTGTTTTCAAAATTGTTAGTTTTGACAAGTGTAATTGACGTTACTTATCAATGTGAGTCCGTCGGACGAAATCTTGTCGGAAAATCCCTAAATTAATAAAAAACAATAATAATTAGAAAAATTTAACTTAATCTGGGCAACTTAAGATCACATTTCAAAAATAATTTTTTTTAAATATCAATCCCATTATTTGAATATAATGGGAAAACCCTAAAAATGTTTAAAGTGTTCTGCCAGCAATACTCTTTGATGTGTAAAATTTGGGAACTTATAAAATAATAAAAGAAAAATGCCTTAACACATTTTAGCAGCGCCGACATTAGCCGACGGTGACGTACGTGAGTATATTTATTTTTACAAACTTTTACTAAAGAAGAATACTCATTGATTAATTAAATCTCGTTGATAAATCAGTATCTTTTTTTGCATAGAGAGTAATATTTCACATAATGATGATTAAATTCTAAATGTAAATTGTTATATTTTATATAATTTCCTTTTTTGTTCATTTTTCGTTCATGTGTAAATATAATAATATATCATATTAAATATAATAAAACATGCTATAATTTGATACTTCACTATAATTTCTTATTACAATGATGTGTGTCCAATATCTGATGACTGAGACAATTTGATTTTTACGTAATCAGACTTTACTAATTTCATTGGCACACAATGAATTACTATGTTGCCACTGGAAATTCTTAAAAATAATTCCTTTCTTTAACATTACAGATGGTTTTGAAAAATATTTGTCTCTAAAAGAATTTAACTCGTTTCATATTTAATGTTAACACTATTAGACTATGTCAAAACCTCTTTTCTCTGTAGTTTTTCTGGACTTCGAAAAAATACATCAAAGTGATAACATTTTTATACAATATAATCAACCAACAAACGCCTCTTTTATAAGAAGAATATAATTATAAAAAAACACTTACTTCCCTTTCCAGTGACTAAGAGATTTCTATTTTACGTTACGTTATTGCAAGTTTGTTTCGATCGTTGATCTGAGCGACAGAGGTGGTCTGACAGTTAAAATCTGACGTGACGATAGGCAGCGCGGACATAACTTGGTTTTCGAACGCTGAGATTTAGACTTTCTGAGTCTAATCCTATCAACACTTGGTTGTTTACCCATTGTAATATTTTTTGTACATATCACGAATGATAATCCAGACGAAGGAAGATTGTGAGAAAAACACGACGGGAATTCCACAACAATACTTTCCGTACGTTTGGTGCGACATTTTTACACAATTGTTCGCGAATTTTTTAGTTTATGGATGTACGTGAAAATCCCCTGCGAACAATGTTTATTAGAAACGAATAGAAAAGAACTGGATTTTTTCCAAAATTGAATTCCAAATGAATTCTGGACAGCGGAATTGAACAAAAATGAATTCTTAAAGAATTTAATATTTGGCTTTGAAAAGATTGATTCATCACCAAATAGAACAGAGTAGGATGGAATTGAAAATCAAATCCCGTATTCTTCATCTTTCCACCGAGAAATTGATTGTTTAGTTATCAATTTATTTCCATTTGTTTCTATGAAATTATTTGCAGGGTCACGGGAGGCAAACAGCGCGAGAATCGGCGCGAATTTCGTGTTAGGAATTCGCACGTTTTTCCGGACATGTTCGTTATCGACTTTCCCCCCGCCATGTTGTTTGTGCAAACATTCGAACTAACGTATATGTACCCTGATATTTAATAATCGTGTAACTTTTATGTAAACGTTATGTAAACGTATTTCTTGTAATCCATTTGATCGGAATTTGCGCAGCCCGCGTCGTGTAAATCCGAGCAAGCATTCAAATAAATACATTCATAAATTTGCATGCCACACTGATTATCAAGGTATATATATCTGTATCTCAATATATATAGACACACACGTACATACATACACACATACAATCGTACATGCATGTATACGTCATAACCGTAGTTCGCTGGCACGACATATAAGATGACAATGAAATTTCATGTATGCCGAATGTATAGTTTACGAATCCCGAGTCGAACTATTAGTTGATATTTACATATAATAATCGCGGCCGTGACTCCCAGAGATCCGTTTCATATTTATGTCCCGATTGATTTTTGTGACACCACGGCAGACGTGGCGGACACCGTGACGAACGAAAAACTTCGCAGCGCGAATTCAACGGTCTCGAGGTACGATTCGACGCGTGAAAAAATTGTGCGTACGACTTATCGTCACGGTGACCGAAAAAATTCTTTTCGAAAGAAAAGGATTCGCAAATGAAATCGCAAACTGGCTTCTCTTTCAAAAAAAGTTTGTATAAAGTAGCATCCACATATTAAAATTTCTCTCCCGAAAACGACTCCTTTTCCTTGGAAAAGAATGTTTGAAACGTTTGAAATCTTCGAGACATGATTGTACAGAATTATTCATATTTCAGTGCGAAGTCAACTCGTAAGAATAAAGTTTACAAATTTATTTACGTATTTGTGCTGAACGAATAAATTAATGTTACATCGAGATTACGTTCACAATATTCGAGACGAAATAAAAGTGCATCATCAAAAGCGCACAGAATGCAACGGCGTTTTTTCTCACCTGCGTCCCAACTCCCTCAATTTTGCTGATGGTATTCTTGAACTTCCAGATATGTAAGTTTTATGTAAATATTATATGTATATATACAATTATGTATACGATTTACTTAATATTTAGTGACAGGTAATTTAGTTAGGTTACTCAAAATTTATATAAATCGGATTACAATCTCTATCAGAAAAGTGTTTTTTTAAATGCATTTTGATTGCTGTAAATATCGCGCGAATATAAATAATATTTCTGATTGGGAATTAAATGAACATTTCTACGGTCCAAAATCCAAAAACAATGATTAACTTTTTTTATTTTTTAATCACGTAGATTATGTTCATATTTTATAAACGAATTATGTAACTGTAAAACTAATACTGACGTACATTTCTATGATGTTCTAAAATGCATGTAAACCATTTATATATACGATGGCTATCAGGTTTATGTTTATCGTATTTCCATTGCGCATATTTATTGCTAACAAAAATTGCCATCGAAACGTCAGCACTCGCGTAATATTCCTGTCTCGTTCCGCGCTGAATAAAAACGCGGCTTCGGTTTGGGCGGAGAGCTCGCTGGGCCCGAAAGTCGACGCCTCGGCTCCGAATTGTTCGGGCGACGCGGCCGAGCGCTAAGTCGCTAGGGCGACTTATTCAGCGCGAAAATTTACGGGAGAACGTTACAATTTATAGGGCTTTATCGGCAACCAGAAGAAAAGGATGACGCGGAACGGTGTCTCGCGACTTCGAATAATGCAAAACTTTTTTTTTTCGTGCTTAGAATTGCATTTTAGCGTCAGCAAAATCACTCTTAGAAATATTTGATATGACAGAAAAAGACTGTCTTTTAAAAAAAAAAACTTTTTGTTTCAAAGCAGATATTTTTAAAATATATTTTACATTAGAATTATCAATCTTATTTCGTGAAAAATGTCCCATTTTGACTGAACTAGAACAATTTAAATAAAAAATTTTAATCAAAATTTAAATCAATTTAAATAAAAAAATGATAATAAATAAAACTAATAAAATAAAAAATATAACAAAAAGACTGATAAAAAGAAAAATAATAATACAACAAAATTAATAAAAAAATTATCAATTATCATTGAAAGTAGGATGATGATTTTGGGCACAGTTATGATTTATTTTTATGCCGATATTTTCTGAAAATCTGAAATGAAGTGTAAACGCATTTAAAATTTCTTGAAGCAAGACATTTAAACAAGTTAAAATTGGGCACAATATGCGTCTTAATTAAGACGCTTGTTTCTGCGGCGTTGATTTATTCAAAAGATGTCCCTAAAAACATGTGAAGGTAAGGGCGCAAAGGGTCCGCTGCATAGTAGTAGCACAGGCTCGTCCGAGAAACCGTAAGACAGAAACGAAATCCGATCAGATATGCCAGATACAGAACGACGAAAAAAAGGTACCCGAAAGTTCATAAAAATTTCATTCAGTTGCCCGAGAAACGCCATTCAAAGGTTAACTTTGCATCATCCATACGGAAAACGAAGAGAGGGGACAGAAAAAACGACGCCATTGACGGGATGAATGCTCAAACGAAGCGGGGGAGAGGAGGGGGTAGTTGTTAAATTTCGGCTTATGATTATTTGACTGGGAAACTTGTTCTTGTACCTGAAGGTATCTTTGCATTCGCGCATGATATAATGAATAGAAAGAGAAAACACCTTCAGTGATAATCATATTTTACGTCGAATCACTAAATGATGTGCAGTCCATAGATATTCATTGACCCTGAGGTCAGTGTAAGTTAGCATTGATAGACAGCAGAATGACTCAAATATTACGTAGCAAATTCCTTCGGACCTCCCGCGTTATATACTAACATCTTTCTATGTGCAAACGTTATTTATTAACGTGAAGGTGCAGTTATTTTTGTTCTTATTTCGCTATTCTGTCATTGTGGTGCCGTAAAATAACGGAACCGTTAATAACCGAAAATTCCGGAAAATCGCTGACAAACGAGATTTTCTGAAAGGTCTTCGGCTATAATAAATAATTATATCATTATAAAAACAAGTAGTCTTGAGATAACGGGTTTTTAACATGCTGTAACAAATCCAGCGAAAAATTATGAATAATCAAGGAAATTAAAAAATATGTTATCGCAGATTTTAAATCTTTGAAGTACTGTCTTCCGTGTGGTGCCATTAGTTTATCGAAATTCGCATCGCAAAATCAAATATTTTTGCATTTTCGACTCGGTGGCTAAATGTTATTATTACAATTGTTTGCGAATTTTATCAAAATGATATCATTTGGGCATTGTTTATTATTTAATTCTAGTTAGTAAACTAGTTAGTAAAATAAAGAATTAAGATTCTAAATTAAAACTAATGTAAAAATGTTAAATAGAATTAATAAAAATTCGCGACAAGAGTAACATTTGGCGAAGTGTGTCGGTATCAGCGGAGAACAACATTGAAAAACAAGTACAAAGGAGAGAGCAAAAAGAACAAATAAGTGTCCTAGTTATGGTCCAGTAATGGGAGAATAATTTGTATGTTCAAACGTGGCAAAAAATCATATAAAATATTCACTATTGCATAAGTAAAACTTCAAACGCGATTATCTCAAATATTTATTTCTTATGTTTCCCATCTGCAAAACGCTCTCAATACCCGATTTTTCGGCCAGTTTAGTTACTTTTTTGTTTAGTTTATACAAAAACATAGAAAACAATGGACGAATTTGTGAAATATTTTAAACAATTGTATGAACCGTAAAATTAGTCTGATTTTACTCATATTTACAATTCCTTTTAGAAAAACGATGACAACTTTGTTATTTTATTTGACATTCAAATTCTGTCTAGACAGATTATTCTCCTAAGTTCGGGGAAGAATCGAAAGAAAAAACAAAGTAAATCAATTGCAAATTATGGTACTGGTAGCGCATAAAAAATAGCCATTTTTATAATCATTATGAACAGATTGATAAACAATTATTTACATTTTTGCTATATTTTCGAAACTAAATTATATTAACTCAAAAGGCGCAAATATTGAAAGAAACAAGTAAAGTACAATAGTGATAAGTGTCAAATTAATAAATAGAGTAATAAGAAATATTTTAGTATTATTTATTGTAATCATAGTGAATTATATTATAATGTTTAATTACAAGTGAAACGATCGCGCCAGCCTTCGATGACTAGTTTATTCGCAACAATTTCTTGGCCGCGCACGTATAAAGTCCGTGCAATCTTATGGGTATGAATAATTTAGAATGGTTATCAGTCGGCAGAGTTGGCCGCGTGCATACACAGTTTGGCTTTCAGTAACACGTTCGTTCGCCTCCCGATGCGTTACCGGTCGTCTTGGGCGATTCCCCCCGATTCCCCCTGCCGCGCTCCTGCGGCCACTACCTGATGATAGGTGTTTGTTATGAAAAGTTGCAAGCCGTCCGATCCGAGCGATCCGATCGATCGTTATCGATCAAGATCATCGATCACGCACACATGCAACTGAATAAGACTTTCGAGGATTTGACCTCGCATTTCAGGAATTCACCCAGAACATTTTTCTGGAATATTTCAAATGTGCGAGAAATGTTCCAGAAAATTAAACAATATTCCTGATACATTTTAGGAACATTAAAAACTTGACAAAATTTACTGGAACCTGGAAAAATTGGAAATGTTTCCATTTGGAAAAGGTACCAAAAATACATCTAGTACTTCTCAAAACTATTTTTCTTTTTTTTTTTTTTTGAAATGCCAGGAATATTGTTCCCGGACATTTAATGTTCCTAAAATATACGAGGAATATTGTAAAACATTTTGAAATAATCCAAAGTAAATTCTGGTTGCATTACAGGAATATCGTGTACTATTTGGGCAGCGACGATTCTGGCGGCGAATCGGGTGTAGGCGGCAACCTGGCATAAAGTGTCCACTATACAAAGACGCGGAGTTGGCGATCGGCGCGCTGAAATTGAACAAAAAGTCGAGCACAATTATATGTAAATCGGATGCAGAAGTTAGAAATTAGAATGCACTTTCTGTGTTCATGAATATGATAATTACTTAATGAATGCTAATCGTTGTTTAATTGCTAGTTAGGCTGACTTGTTTACCTACTACAACTCGGCTACCACACGCCACGTGTTGTACGCGGGATAATGTATTTAAGTGTACTTTGTTGTATTTTCGTCTACGAAATCATTAATTACGCGAGGACCAGGGCGAAACCGAATCCGATTATTTGGCTAGCACGACTCCAATTAACTGCAAATCTTCGACGCCGCGCGGTCCCGACAGACGTATCGATGATGAGTGCGGCAAGATATTCGCAGCAAGATGTATGGATATGTGCCTATACATGCCGGGAAGGGATATGCGGACAGCAAATATCGCACATACTTTGAGTAAACGTAGAGAGTCTGTTGGTTTCGCGCAGAGGTACATGAGGGGATTGGATAGGGTGTTAGGACCAGACTAATAGGATCTGTTCGATTGTTAACAAACTTGCAACGTTTTTCAAGCAGAAAGTGCTATTGCAGAATACTTATTGTTTCAGCGTACAATAAGTTTATTTGTACATAAAATGTATGTAATGATAATAAAATATTCGAAAGAATAATATGTAAAATGGTTGGAAAAACATACTTTTTAATGCCAATCCCTACTGAAAAAAATATATGTTAGATTTAATATTAGATTTAATATGAAATCTAATATTAAATTTAATATGAAATCTCATATACAAAATTGATACCCTATTTAACATGAAATCTAATATGAAAAATAATATTAAATCTAATATTATTTTTCATATTCATTTCATTAATATAAAATGAATATTATTTATCATATTCATTAATTAATATTAAATCTAATATTAATATTAATATTAGATTTAATATGAAATCTAATATTAAATTTAATATTAGATTTAATATTATATTTCATGTTAAATAGGGTATCAATTTTGTATATGAGATTTCATATTAGATTTCATATGAAAATTTTTCAGTGGGGAAATAGACTAAATTATTTTTCTGAATGCAAAAATTATGTTGATTGAGTTTATCGCATTACTAGGAAACAATTGTAATACGTGAAAACCAGCACCTATAAAGCGTGTATATTATATTTTACTTACGTACCCAGGTACAAGAAACATAGACTTGCGATAGAAAATTTTGATCGCGAATATACTATGTAAAATGCAACCGAAAAAACACATATTCCCTCAAGAATATATGAAATGTCGTATAAAATGTCGGCTGAATCACTGATTTTCTATAACGAATAAGGCGGCTCTTTTTATATGTGAATATATGTGAAAATATAAGTTAGAACTTTTGAACATGAATCAGTGCTTTTTATAGATTTTTTAAGTACATTTTGTAGAGTTTTATTCTATTCTATTGTTTATAACAAAATCTGTATAACAAAGTATTTACATCAAATTCTTCATACGAATTTGTTCATAACAAATTAAGCGCAGCACGTTGTTTATACCATATGTTTTGTGGATTTGATATAAACAACGTTTGGATTTCCCATCACTCTTTTAATATAGAGACATCACGAGTTTTCCTAATTTCAGGTTACGTTGACCAATTGTAATATTTGCAGACCATTTTAATAAACATTAACATTAATCATGTCTTGATTGACAATAACATTATCGTCAGCTATTTTATGGCTTATACGTCCTGTTTCTGTAGCAATAATTAGATGGAAGCCAAGTTCTATTACATACGTATCACATGTTAAAGCTAGTATGAAATTACACACTGTTATTGTATTATGTAAATTATATCGCATAATTACGTAATCAGCTAATAATACGCGGAGAAAAATAGCCTATGAGAAATTCATTGTATACCAGTAAATGGTCATCGTAAAGTATCTTATCCCATTTGAACTAAAATAGATGATTCTTCGAGGTATTCCATAGTGTGGTCAATTTTCACAGAACTTGAAGTGAAAATTGGTCTAGTACAAAAATGAAAATGTCAAAGACATTACAGTCTCTCATCCTGAGTGAATAAATAAGCATTTTGGCATACAAAATAAGACAAGATACACGGTAAAAATACTTTTTGACATCACAATCGGATATCGGAAATTTTGGGAGTAAAAACTCCCAAAATTTCATCGAAATCGAACCGTTCGCTGCAAAGCAGCCCCATCCAACTCGCCGTACTTTCAATGTAAAGCCAATTTTATAAAGTAGAAAAAATCCGCTAGGTGACGATGCATGTAGGTGTGCGGAATAAAGGCCGCTCTAACCTCTAAATGGTGTCGGTACCGCGTCTGCCGCGAAAATGTCAAATCGAATGCCGATGTGCGTAATTGCCAGCTGTACCTCCGGGTATCGAAGTAATCCGGCAAAACATACGTTCTTTCGCGCTCCGAAGGACTCTGTTCTCGACAATTTATGACAGAAAGCTTGCGAATTGACATTCAGTTCGATAGCACGTTTTTTTTCAAGTATATTTTAGTGATTTCCTCTATGATAAACTGATTTACAAATAAAACCAGATTTCTTCGTATGAAAAATTATCGTTATTAATTAACGATTAATAACGATAATTTTATTAATCGTTAATGGCTTTTTTGATCATTAAGGGGGTAGTACACTTTAAACGTCGAAAAAATAGGTCATTTTCGGGAATTTTTTTCGGTAATAAAAAACAAGGGGAGGGCACATTTTTTGACAAGGATTTAATCCTTGAAGTTTCAGCTATAAGTAGTTATTTTTTTTGTTTATGTCGGTTTACCTCCGTGGCCGCTGCACCAGGTCGCGCGGAGGTCCTCGCGCGGAACGACCAAATCGGCGTGGGAAACCATATCTTTCCATGTCATCCTGTAACAAAAATGATATGAAATCCTTGTTAGTAATCAAATTTCTGTTAGAATGACATTCTACGATTTTTTAAATATTGATTTTCCCTTGTAGAAATAAATCTCTGAAAACCTCTGACAAAAGCTCTGAAAATCTCTGATAAGCTCTGATAAAACTCTGAAAAACTCTGAAAAACTCTCATAATTGGGACTGTCAGACTTTTTCAGAGAGTTTCAGAGATTTTCAGAGTTTTGTCAGAGGTTTTCAGAGCATTAAATAAGCGTAATTTCTTTGAAACTCTGAAAACCTCTGAAAACCTCTGAAAAACTCTGAAATCCTCTGATAATTGAGACTGTCAGAGTTTTTCAGCGTTTTTCAGAGTAATTCAGAGTTTTGTCAGACATTTTCAGAGATATTTTTCTACAAGGGTATGGACAAAAGCTGAAGAGGGAGAGCGAACGCAGCATTCGGGCAGCCATTTTCTTCAGTTCTGCTTCTGCTGTATATAGAGTCGGAAGACGACCCACGGGCTTTGCCTCGTCGGGTCGCATTCGCGACCCTTGATAAAACATTCCGGTTTGATCGTTCGATTCAAAATACTAGTAAAAATGTAAAACATTACAATTTTACTTGAAACTAAATAAAAACATTTTCTTACTTTAGGAGAATATTATTTTCAAAGCAATGTATTTTTGGGGTATATTGTTGATATGGCGATGTACGGCGTTTTCGCGATGATAAACAATCTAGAGGTGGCATTTTGGCTTAATATTTAACCAGTAACGTGGGGCAATGTTGTTGGATGGAAACTGGGCAATATTTACCGAAAGAAAAAAATGAAAACTGCAGCTACAACACACGCAGGGAATTATCCGAGTTAAAGCAATTACATAACTACATATAATAATATAACGTAATTTATAGGTTTCTTGTAATTACCTTACAAAGGTAAACAATAGACGAGGCAAAGCTTAGGACTCCCACTTTTCTCATGGCAGTCCACATTTAAGAAATTCTATCAATGATTAGTTGTTGAATGTTTATATTTAAAAAAAACTCTAAATCAGTAAACTACGCTTACAAAATATGTGAAATCAGTGAAGAGGTAATTTCATTTTTATGTGACAAATACCCCTTAATTACAAAGCTACACTAATAAATTACTACCAGTGATAAGTTATTGCGTGTTTATATAAAAAAAAACTTAAATAACAAAACTACACATACAAAATATGTGAAGAGGCCAATTCATCTTCAAGTAACAGTAACCTTGTATTTATAAAAAAACTTCAGATACAAATGAAAACTCTTCAATATGATTGCACAAAAAAACGTAGTCACCAGATATCACAATAAAAAACTAAATCACAAATAACAAATATGGCGGCGATAAGTTTAGTCATTTCGTTAGTTTTGTAAGTTTCGTTAGTTTTGTTGTTTTCGTTAGTTTCGTTAGTTTTGTTGGTATCGTTAGTTTCGACAGCTTCGTTCAGCTTTTTATCGAGAAAAGAAACATTGGTTGAACCCATGGAAATTGTTAAAAATGAAATATTTAATAAGTCATTTGAAAACGCGTTTTTTTATCCTACGATTACGTTAATTTTCCTGAAATATACTTTTTATCAGTTCAGCATATGTCTACGATTATTACCATTTGAAGATAGTTAAAATGAATTTCAGAATGCAGTTTTCATATTGTTGTTAGTGGTCCATCAATTTTTTGGGTCAACACGGAAATATTAATTGAAATCCTTATATAAAGGGTTTTGTTGTTTATATACTACAAACTTCATATTATTCAAATTGACGCTACGCCGACAATCTTTATTCAAATGAATTGCATTATAGTCTGCTTGAAAGCTTATTTTGTTAGCTATCCGGTAGTTAACTTGAAATATTTTTAGCTTGAACATATAAAAAGCTATATATATAAGTATCAAAAAAGGCATTATTTTCAGAAACCTCCGAAGACTGTCAAAAACCCCCAAAGACCCGAAAGATCGCAAAAACCCCCAGTGACCAAAAGACCGCAAAACATACCGAAAGACCCCAAAATATCCCCAAAGAGGCGAAAAACCCCTAAAACACCAAAAAACCCCAAAGACGCCGGAAAACCCCAAAGACGCCAAAAACCCCCGAAAACCGTCAAAAACCACAAAAACTTAAAAGACCGCCAAAACCCTCAAAGACCCGAAAGAACCACAAAAATCCCCAAAGACCGCCAAAAAACCCCCAAAGACCGTCAAAAGCCCCCAAAGATCCGAAAGACAGCCAAAACCCTAAAAAAATTGAAAAGACCATCGAAAATTCCCAATGACCCGAAAGAATGCCAAATATCCATAAAGTTCGCCGAAAATCTCCTAAAGACCGTCAAAAACCTCCAACGACGCCAAAAACCTCCAAAAACCCACAAAACCGTAAAAACGCCCAAAGACCCGAGAGAACGCTAAAAATCCCCGAAGACCGCCAGAAACCTCCCAATGACCGCCAAAAACCCCAAAGATCGTGAGAAAGTCCCAAACACCCTAAAGACATCCAAAAATGGCCAAAGACCGCCAAAATGCCCAAAGACGAAAAAGACCTCCAAAGACTGTCAAAAACCATCAAAGAAAAAAAACCCCGAAAGACCGCCGAAAACCGCCAAAGACCGCCGAAAACCACCCAAAAACCGCCGAAAACCACCCAAAAACCGCCGAAAACCACCCAAAAAC